>LUCH01001904.1:14891-69223 GCA_013368495.1 Paragonimus heterotremus
TTAGAGACGCTATCCGAGATGGCAATGTGTCGCAGTCAATAGCGTACCTGTATCCATACCGTTTTTAGTTCTTCCGCTTAGTCCTCTTCTCATAATTTTCAACCATCTTAGTAACGTTTTCTTCCAGGATATTCCACGTCACTGCTGAGGTGAGCGGCGGCCCGAGTCACAGTACCTTTTGGTCAGGCTCATGGCTATTATGATGATAATGATGAAACCCAACTGATCACTGATGATGATCACACCCAGCAAGTCTCGTTCTGCTTTGTGATTCGGTGCATCCCCTCCTCAGGTTTACCATGGAATTCGAGTTAGTCATCAAGGAAACCCCTGAGGAAGAGCCGCTGATGTGTGGTATTGTCCTAGGGGGGATTCGAATGAATTGTAAACGCGGTTTTGTGCGACAGCTCGCCTCCAATTTTAGGTTGGGTAGGTTGCTTATCGGGGCACCCTGGTGGTTTATTTGCTGCACATTGAAAGCACTGGTGTGTCTTCCAGTTGTTCTCATGTGAGGGGATAGAAAGCATAAGCGGAGTACAAAGAAGATAAGCGTGAGTATTCCGGTCTGTTCGAATAACGATAACTTCAGACACTCCCGGTTCGTTTATCCCACAAAGGGGAGTGTCTCAGGGAACCCTACCCTGAATCCTTGATTCAACAGCGTGATTGTTGAGGCAGTGGGTTATGGAGTTTTCTTGGTGAACCTTACTCGAAGCCAATGGTTGAAGGGTCCCACTCATTTGACAGTGAGGTGTGAGCTCGACTTAAGTTCAGGGTTATCTATTTGTGGTTACTGCTTCGCACGGTATATCTATAAGACGTTACATCCAACCTCCATGGAGTGCTGTTAGTTTTTCGAACCTATTACATACTACGCGGGTGGTCACTGTCAAGTAGTAGATCTTTGGAGAGTCTGTCTCCCTCATGTTGAAGACAGCAATGCTGTGTGCTTCTGATATCATACTTTACTGCCTAAGCATTCTTGCAGTCAGTAGTGCAACAGATAGACTGGTTTTTGTCGGACTACTTCCACTTGGCTTGTCTGACATGTATTTAGATCGAACTCCTAGTCTGCATACCCGTCCAGATCAGCGGGCGACTTAAGCCCGACCGTCACGTCAGAATAAAAGAATGAGTAACTGAACATTGAAAACTTAATGCGGGTTGTGTGTCGGACCACAAAATATGCAGGGCAGACATTTTGCAAGGACATATGTACGTGAATATTATTTGTTTTGGACCGTCATCGCGACTCAGCTGAAATTCAACTGCCACTCACACATTCTTCGACTGGAGACCGATTGTCGCGACTGTTTCTGTCTGTCTGACAATGTCCAGTCCACGTTTAATCATGTATGTCATATGGCTGAAAACAGTTTATGGTTTGGCAATTAACATGCTACTCCTAATCTAAATGCTACAAACTATGGTAGTAATTCATCGATGCCAGCTGCACTACATCGTAATGCTGATGTTAAGGATGACGAGGGCTTGATGTTCGCTAGTCGAGTGTTCGAACTTTGACCTGTGCAGTTGACTGGTTGATCAATCGATCGTTTATCCGTCTGTCTTCGTTCGTATTTCCGTGTGCACCACTGCTTATTTTAGTCATAGCACGTACGGTTGCCCATCAGTCGTTTGCGAGCCTTCTCCCCCTGTTTCTTAAATCTAGGTCCTGTCCATTTGTTTATTCGCAAATCATGGTTTCGATCGTTTGTCAGTTGGATTAGAGTTTGAAGTGATTTTCAGTGGAGGTATGCATAGTTGTCTGGATTAACGTGACGGCATGTGTGTTTCTGGTTTCTGTACCCGTACCTGCGTGCCTGTCTGTGTTTACACTGATGTGGACTTTGTGCTACAAACACCGGTCAAGTTGAATACGAATTGATTCACCTTAACCGGATGCTCCCTCCATGTGAATTGTTTGCCGTCTCAACGATACCGTTGTTTACTGCTACACCTTGGAGACAAACATTCCAATTGAATTCCAGTGGAACTTATGAAGACCTTTTTTTATACAACATATAAAAAGGGGGGCTATCTCAAACTGCAAATTCCATTTGGATGAGGCGGAAGTAAAAGTCTGTTGTACTTCACAAAGTGGCAGATAATTGTCTAACGTTAAAATTCTAAGGATAATAGAAAAGGGGAAATATTTGGATGTGTAAGGGGATTGTACAGGTGGAAAGATGAGGGATTAAAGGTCATCACCATCTGTCATGAATTACTGGATATGTATTAATGCTTAGAACGGTCAGAAGAATCGAAGGAGACACACATTTAACCGGTTCCGAACAACACTTGTTTTGGCACCACCGGTAAGAAAGGAAAGGGTAGTGTTTTTGCAGTATGAAGACCAGGAGGTGTGGATAGTTCGTTACTGAAATCTGCTGTTCCGTTCTCACCAACTACCTAATCGATGAAGATGTGTTCAGGTCTCATTTCTGAATGTGTTGGAGGCATTTCAGGGTGGGATGAATCTAATGTTTCTTGTGAGGATTTGTTTGAAAGAAATGCATAATTTAGTGGTTGTGGAAAGGAAACAGTTTTGCGAAGAGCGTGTAGCCAGAAGGTTGGTGTGATGGGACCAAAACTGACCGAATGAAAACCGTAAATCCAGAGGATCTGTGTCAGTGAATTAGGACATCAAAGGTTATTACAGCAGAAGGGGTTCAACAGAAAAGACTTAGAAGGCTTGCAGATTATAAACTGCTTTAATGTAGAAGTGTCACATACAGTTACTGCACTAGTGTATATCTCAAGATTATCTAGACAAGTTAGGGGGTGTACATTCTGACAGGTATTTTCTAACTTCAGATCTCCAGTCCTGAGTTGTTCTCTGTTCTACTTATCTGCGCCAAAAGTTTCTTCTGAATCCACAAAGCTCATCATGAAGTCTATCATATTACAAAATAAACTTGTCAAAATTGACTATTTTTCACGTTGTTGAAAAGAAAAATGTGGAATCGACGTGCATGATAATGTATAACATCTAAAAAATTATGTACATTAGTGAAACACCAGATTTCAAAGACACCCACCATAAAATATGCGGAAACTTTCACGTTGACTTCATCTTACTCTGACTACGGGTCACCGATTGGGCCGTTGAGCGTGACTTTCACCTTAATTCCAAACGAACGCTGTCACTATTTTTGTTTAACATTCTGCAGGTCTGAAAGTGGGTGTCCCACGTGAGTCTACAAACAGATTTTAACCGACTTGTTCCAGCTCTGTTCAAATGCCCAACGTGCACTGGTTCCTCATAATTACCGACTGCCCAAACACTTGACGCACTTACGATCACGCTAACATGCACATAGCCTGTGATAACCGTGCTCTTTGGCTCATCGCTTTACTGTTATCCAACTTTCACCTGCTCTGTTTTGTTGTGTGTTTCATTTTTCTTAAATTTTATCTCATTTGCGGACGAATACACTGTTGACTTGAAGAGTTATTCATCTCACAGTTATTGTCACGCCGTCTTCAGGCTTAGAAAACGTCAGCCAAATGACATCAGCTACTGTGTGTCGATGCGTGTAGTTGAAGTCGAGTCATTGGTTTACTTACCCAAGAGACTCAACTGTCCGATACTCCCACGAACTGTAGCTTCCCAGCGCTGTTCTCTGACATCAGTTTGGCTAGGTACTTTCCGGCTTCATGAATAAGCTTGTAGTCCACACCGTTTTACATTGTTTTGTTTGTGTATATTTTTTTCCTCCACGCATTGATTGTACACTGCCCAACCGTTGAACACTGAGCAGATACGTCTATAATCTGTTTGTCTGTCTGAGCCATCCTATCTAAGTCTCGAATATATGGTAGGTTTACCTTAGCGTTGTCTGTTCAAAATCGTTTTAGTGAAAAACAATCCAACCATTCATCGCACGTTCGCCGATTCGAATCTGTACTAGCTCATATTATCAAATTCTCTTTTTGGTTCATCTAACATTTTCCGATCCGCAATCGATCCAAGGGGTCACACGGAGTGGTAAGCTGCAGTTTGGTGTGCTTACTATATGGTTCAGTTGTATCCGTACCACTAATCACGTCCTTCTTCCTGTCTACAAGCTATAGCGACTTACAAATAAATTGAACTGCTGTTTGATTCCTTTTTCTATCGTTTGTTTTCAGACTGTTCACAAGAGCATTGCTCACCTGTCTGTGCAAACTCAATGTTTCTATTCACAATTGGTTATTTTTGACGCTGACGTTCTTCTGATCCCAAAAGTAAGTCTTTGAGATTTATGTGTTTGCGTAGCCCATTCCCTCCCCCAGATTCTTCATGTTTGATAGAATTTCTTTATATTGTTTCTGGGTGAACGTACGGACTTGTCCACAGATATGAACATACCCGATAAGCGTCGTAGACAAATTCGTTTTTAGTTTCGATGGTCAGGTAATATCCGTCTTTCCTGACGCAGTCAGTCGCATTCCGCTAACGCTTTGCGGTATACAGATTACAAACTTGGCCTGACTGTCCTGAGTCGTTGACCACATATGGTGATCTATTTACGAGCAATTATCCTTGCTACCACCGTTTGTTTGTTCAATCGTTCCTTATTGTCGCATTACTGTTTCCATTAATATGTTTACTGTACACCGAATTCCTGGTTGCCTAGGTTGCAGCAATCCTATGGGGAACAAATGAAGATGTAGCTGAGTGTGTTCTATCTGAACTGACCCGGTTCTCGCTGGCCAAACGCTTATGGGTTCAAACTACACGCTGCTATGGTTACTACATTCATGCCTTACTTCTGGATGTGCTCAAAGTCTCTATTGGAGCAACGAAGCAAGCGGTAGGTTTTATTTTTCTCTTTACACAATTAAATCAGGGTGATAGAATGTTTTATTTGCCTTGGGAAGTAAATTCTTGGTTTTTTGCACACACTTTAGCCACTGAAAGACGATTAGCTTAATAAGCTAATAGCCAGAGTTAGTTGCGATTGGAAATAACTGTCGATTTGCTTTTTTGATTAATTCAAGGATAGGAAGGTTGGTCTTGCGGATAAGTCATGCCAAATATGAAGTAACAGAAAAGCGCAAACAAATTTTTGTCGGGATCTAGTTGTTGACGATGATGATGACGAGTTGCTAGTATAAAAACAAATCTAGAGAAGCTTGTATAGAAAGGGATAGGTTATGCGAAGTAAAACTTTATCGGAAACTTTTTCGTGCATTGTAATGTGATGTGAAACTATAAAACCAAACTACGAAGATCGCCTTTACGCTGTGCTGGATGTTTTAAAGATTCATCAGAAAGCATAAAGTCCTTTGACAACTGACTGAAAGAAGAAGCTCAGAATCGGTACCTCCACTGCATTGACAAATCTGTTTATTAAATGAGATGAAGCGGGTGAATATTTTAGGCGCCAGACCTAAAATGATGACTCTGACTTTGTTGAAAGTGATCTCAACATGAAATGATCGTCTTTTTCTTTATAGCAAATGGTAGATCTCTTGCCGAAGGAAGTCAGGATAGAACTTCATCATTCGCTTGAGTGGATAAGTAGTCATTATCAGATTATGTTGCATTCGAAAAATCAACATGTCGACATGTTTGGATGTGTTAAGAGACACACCTCAGGACTCTGATCAATTTAACAGTCCGGACTTACTGTCTAGTAAGACGGTTAAAGAAAATCGAATGTAGTGTTTGGCTGCAGACACCACATCATCTGGATATTTGATTAAAACAGTGTGGGCACAGATTATCGCGAGAATGAGAAGGAGGAGATTTTGTCATGAAGAACATCGAGGTCATGTGGTAACAGTGTACTCTTAAATGTCGTGTTTTTGGCATTACGCTCAGTCCTCATCCAATAATAGTTATCCGCCATCGGATTCCCGTTTCTACCTACTTATTGTTAGTGTTTCGCTCAGGTTTTTCAAGTTGTATGTTGATTGTTCCGCATTAGCTTACTTTCCCATTACTTGTCTGGCTTATGTGTACGAGATCGTACTTGTGAATGGAAAGGCTTGTGGCACAATGTTTTTTTTTACATTTATACGTCAACTGGATAGTTATGCCCCAACACCACTGAACAAAATTGGAATGCTGCTCAGATTTACTCCTGCTGGACTATGCTCGATGTGCTTAGATCAGTATAATCATTTGTTTAATGTATTACCTTTTCTTATGGTTGTACAGATCAACATTTATCATACAGGACTATACTTTGGTTGGTAAAGTTGGTGAATGACACAAAATCTGCACCACTCAGCTCAATACATTCTTCGTACTTACAATTGCCTAGTCAGTTTGTTGTGAGTAAATGTTTTCATTTGTTATGTTAACCGAAGAATTCCCGGCTACCCTCACCACAAGTCATTAGGAGTCGTGTGTCTGCGTTCACCGTCCATCTTGATGTGTTGGAGATAGTTGAGAAGTGTGCTTCCTTGTATATTGGTGTCACCTTGGCGAATTTGTCGACTAACCACTGCCTAAGTGGGACATGATCACCTACATCACCTCTGGTGGGACAAAGCAGTGTTTATTCGACAACCAGAATGTAAAGTGCTTTGCTACTAGTATGCCTTTAATATATTCTCGAAATTCGACCTAATTGTTTAATTGATATAGCAAGGCTTTGAGTACTTTGTTTGTTAGTGCTTCTGTAGCATCACACGTATGTTGTGGTAAGAGTACCACAAAGACAGACAATACTGCTTGTTGGCCTGTCTGTGGGACGATCAGTTTTGGAATTTTACGTGTGTTTATGTGAATGTGTAGATTTTGAGCACACAAGCGCTTATTGTAATATTTTCACTTATTGCTTCTTGGGCTTTTCGTACGACTTAGGTTAAGCAGGATGCGGGAACCAGATAATAAATGCTTGACATAGGTTCGGCAGATTAGACTTGGATCTTGAGGCTGGTGAATTTCTGGCTAGCACTCAGAGAACAGTACTCACTTGAGCATAACCTTTACATGATTCCTCCCCCTTTGGCGGTCGTAAACGCCTAACTGGTATAATTCCCTAGGTAGAATCTACGCTAGACATTTTACTTGGATTACATTCATCATGATTGCCTTCAATACATCTTCTACAGCCTCGTTCGATGAACGACGACTTCTTAGTGATGTTAATTTGACATTCATCCATTAACCAGTCGTAAAACTGTTCGCAAAGGTGCCCCTCAATGAAAGGTTGTGTGTGCCCTTTTGAAAAGGAGCAACAACTACCGAAACCTTGTGGCTGGTTTCCAGTAGCTCTCACTTGAATGTCCCGGTGAAAAGTGAATACATTGTTAGCACATACTCGGTTGTATACTTTGATCAGATTGACGCAAACCATGTTTGGCCGGTCCATTTCTTGAAGGTAACCACTGGTGGTGTTGATGACTGATTGGTCAGTTTCACTGTGTACTTGTATTTCACTAAATTCAAGTTAGTTGATCAGAGAGCGATGATGTTGTCTACTCTCTGTGACACATGACTGTATTGTAACTGCAACTATTCTGGTGTACTGTTGTATAGCATATCGACATCATCACGGCTGGCCTCTTCGTTCGACTCCTTAAAAGTTATGGCAAAAAACTTGAGACATGGACACATTGAAAGCAGACGCTACTTAATTGTGCTTATTAAGACTGGTATGAACTATTCAATGGGGGAGGAACGATTCGTTTAAGTGATCACACGAACTTCCATGATTCTTCACAGGATCACGCTGTAAACTGACGGATCGCGATTGTTGTGCTGCACACAGCCATAGTTGCACTCAGCTAATAATTGTTAGCCTTCTGTTTTTCCTCACGCCTACCATAATTGTTCTGCCTCCTACACGCTTTCTATTAGCACTGTTTCAAAGTTCCCATCGGGTCTTTTGTTTCTATCACATTCAGGCTTATCACGCTCAGTTTGTTAGCAATTACGAACACCATTGTTCCGGACGATGGAGTCGACTTGTATCTACGGCGGAGTACCACGCTTACTTTTGGCATGAGGCCACGGAACATGTGTACAAATCCGGACGTTTGGACCGGCTGGTCGATCTGATGATCAATTTGGAGTTCTTACGTGGTCGTCTGGCCGTTTTGGGGAGCAGTCTTGTGATAGCCGAGTTCAATCGATATCGGGCTGTATTTGCGACGTTGGGTCGAATGTCTGAATGGTTAGTCTGCACTTTTTTTTCATACTTCCACATGTTGGTTTGTTTCCAGTCTAAGGTCTGATTAGCTTCTCTTTCCCATTTCGGCGGTATAGGCCTGCTGTTGGTTTCCTTCTGACAGTTAATCTTTAATATGAAAACAGTGAACGGCAGTCGGCGATCCTCGGTGATGTTTGCGATATCGATTATTCGATCAGTGAGTGCAAGTCTAAATCTACCAGGTAGTTGTAATCCTACCGCACTGTTCTTGCCTGGACGTTTGTTCGTTGAAATCTGATACGGTGACGCGACTGGTGAACAATTTGAGGCAGTTTTTCCAATGAGACCTGGCAATAGAATTCAACAACATGGGTCTTTACCGTCTTTCCTATAGCATTTCGCAACATTTGTAGGTTTACTTTTCGGTCTGCGGTATTTTTGTTACAACTCAAACTATCGTATCATCAAATGATATCGCGTATACCCTCCAATAAAACGCATCATAAACTGTTCGTCCTGTCCTAAGTCAGTATCTTAGTAAAACCGGATGTTGCTGACGTAACAAGACACTGTTTCTCGTAGTAAAAAGGATCCTGCGAGATGTCTTATATAGTGGTTGGAAATTCTGCAGTCGATCTGAAATGCCTCGAACGCTTTGGGTCGCTAGTGCGCATTCAGAAGTTTTTGCACAATCAGTGTTTCTTTACTCTGTGTGTCAGGTAATCAGTTGGCTTAAGAGTGGGCTAAGATAGTTGGTTTTGTCATTGTATTTCCATTCTGTTAATGTATATAAGTTATCACCCACATCTGAGTTGTCATATGTACGTTGATTTGACTTAAAGTCGCAGTTTTTATCTAAGCGGAAACGTTGAAATCCGGATTGTGATGTAGCTAATAATCGAATCGGTATCGTACTATATACCTGCGTTACAGTACACAGTAGAGACTAATACAGATCTCGCTGTTTGTGTCGTCTTCTTGGAAGAGCAACTGTAGAAAATCTCATCTGATATGCATTGAGTTGTGTCCAGTCTGTAAGATGTTATGTATTTCTTGACGGGACTACAGCTGTTACATACATTTGATAACTTGAAAAAGACCCAGTTGCATAAAACCCGGCTTCATCTGCGCTCGAATCATTGGCGCAAATTATATACCTTCACGCAACAAGCGCCCTATCACCTGAGCTTCGCAACCACACTGGGAGCCCGGAATTCTTAAATTTGAGCTCAGTTGTCCACGCATATCACTATGTCATAGAATCCACCAAGTGATGCAGGGGATTCTGAGCTGTCGACGTGGTTTGCTGACTTAGCGGATAATGTCTGCTGGGAGCTTACTGTTCTTTGCGTTGGTTCGAATGCCGTCGAAGCTCAGAGTTTTCATAATCAAACCTTCTCTGAATTATTAAGTGTGACAAGTTGCTTGTAGGTAATGCATTCGAGCTTTTCTCCACCTTGCTGTGTAAACCCTGTTGACTGCGGCGTGCACTTTTAAAAATACAACAAAATACTGCTGGATACTTCGTACAACTTCATAATGAAATATTCGCAATTTTCAGCGGAGACTCATTGTTCCGATGCCTAATTGTATGTCAGTCAATTGAAAGTACACGGATTTGTCAGTTGGCACGACTGCATTTGAATATTAGCATTGTTTTTTCTTCTTCTTGACTTTGATCCTCTGCATTTTGTATGTACTTTAGGGACAGTTATCGAATAGTATGACTATATCGACCTCTATATCAAACTTGATATGTCAGGCTGTATGGCGTACACCCTAAGAGCACCATATGTTTACGCTCACTAATTTGTTCATTTCCGATGTGTCGGTTATCTTTTCGATTTTTTTGTCCTAACTATTTAGTTCTACCCCCGTGTTTTTCCAGTCTTGTTTATCAAACTATGCGCAACTGAGGTTTACACTAGTAATTGTACAAACCCAGTTCGGATCATTGGAAGCGGAACCTCAGGTGGGTTGTGCCGATCGTAACCGGTATGATGCTCATCTGTGTTAGAAGACATCTTTACCGCATTGTAAACGATTTACGTAAGACTGCTTTCATCTTCGACGACCGAGGTTTCCAGTCCTCATGACTTCTGCGTTACATTGACGAAGTCCTCACGCTGTTGTATATTGGTTTATGTCCTTGTGGAATGTTCGCAATCTGTATTGCCGTTATGAATTTAAACCTCCAGTGGTGCTGTTCCACTTTGACTCTCGGCATATCGTAACTTTCTGGATATCCAACCTATGATGATAAATGCTTTGCTCAGATTCCGACAGAAGCAAAATTTGTAAACTTCCTTCGTTAGCAGAAATATTTCAGTTGGCCGGTCTATTTGGTTGGTAGCTGTGATAATTACAACTGGTTTTCATTTAGCTCGAAGTTTTATCACTCATTGTCAAGTGTTTGTCCGTTATCCCTCTACGGTATAACTCCGCCATCTACTTTTGCGCTTTTCTTTACCTAGGAACGCGTATCTACGTTTCATTCAAACCAATGCCTACTTTGTCATTGACCCCGTTGTGGTCCTACCCACGGAACGGGGTCGATCACCGTATCGTACGAACACACGTTCCGATTCTTCTTGGAGTCTTGATTCCAGTTCTCCGGCTCATCGTACGGATTATGCGCTCACTCACACTTCGAAGCCTGTGGCTGCTTCACGTACTATTGCCTCCAATCTCGGGCCTAAAGGTCTAGATTTAATACAACTTGGTTTGGGTCTGCCGCAAAACAGCCCGGTTTTCCAACAAGCGTTACATTGGCTATTGAAACAACATCAGTTAGCTGGTAGTCCTTCCAAGGAAAATCTCACACCTAAGAAAAACCAGCCCACCCACCCAGCCAAACATTCTCACATTTCAGAGTACTATTGGTTTTGGTGGTAAGTCTGTGCAACATTACTTCTTTTGCTTTCTTGTTTGAGTATACCGATTTCATTTAAGCTGAGTGCACCGACAACCGTTTGCTTCGATGCATTTATGATGGCAATGCACCCGTTGGTTGTAGATAGCCAAATGAACAGCCTACGTATGTCCTTGTGGAAACGCGCATGCTGTTGATTGAATGGGCTCCGAAACGTACGTAGTTTCCCGAATTTTAGACGATCCACCAAGGGAGTTACTATGTTATGATAAACCTGTTAAATTTTCTACAGTTTACAGGCCACCTTCGGCGAAAATGTTACCAATTGGTCTCAGTGGTTTTCGTGTTTGCAATTTATTACCTTGGAAAAAGTGATTTATCTGCCTACTTGTCCCGTTTTAACGCTTGCAACACGTTTCATTATTCAAGGTGTTAGATTTACTACTGGTGAGCAATCCCGGTGTTGCAAGTTTCCATGATAGTTGTCTCTGGAGCAATCCAACAATTTGTAACCAAACGCCCAATCGATTTCGGCGCGGGGATCATGCTGCCCGAAGAGTTGTTTTAGATAACCATTACGCCGTTCACCTCGTCAGCCACTCCGATGATGGAGACCGGTTTGTACAATGGAGTGATTATCTGTTGACTCCGGGATAATAGTTGCGCTCATCAGGAGTGCAACCATCATATCATCCAAGACTCGATGAACGTGCCTACCAGCCAGACTAGTTACAAACGTTGCATGTTATTCGCAGAGGTTTGATGTGACTAGCATGTGACATACATTATCTGGTGTTAAAACTATGCATGTCTTTTACTAATGGTTTGTCATATACTCTGCCAGTGGCAGTGAACAATTCGGGTTCGTCCTTTAAGTCCACGTCAAGTGAATTGAAGCTTCTGTCGTTCGTTTTGAGTGTCCATCAATCCTATGAAATACCGTTCGTCACCTGAAACAGTGTGCTCTACATACCTTGTCGCTACGATTAGGGATCGCTACAGACCGTGTTATGTAAAATGGAAAATGATCATGGCGTTTGAGACCGTTCACTTTGATTGTAACGTATCTGCAACGGAAAATGAAGTCAAGTTCGTAGATAGCTAGGGCGATCTAATATTGAGGCATTTTCTTGCCGAATGCATGCTAGCAATGAATCTATTTGTGTCTACATCGATCACATTTCTGACGGTGGTTCTGATTGCGCGAATAGTGCACAAATTAGCAACGTTATTCGCATTGTAAAAGATATTGGTTAACTTCTTGTGATCACCCCATCAATCCATGGACGGTGGTTCTGCCGATAGTCAGTTCGATCGGCTTGCTGGTTTTCCTTACGATAGACATATCATACTTAAGATTGGTAATCATCTGTTGTTATTACCTAGCCATAAAGGAACTCGACCGAATCAGCTATTAACCCAGCAAAAGAATGTGCTGGTGTCCGAATTATGATTATTCAGATTCTTCGTCAAGGTTTTAACTGGCTTATATTACTATTTTTCTGTTTGCTTCCGTCTTTGTTGTAGTTTATTGCGTCTGTCCACACGTTATTACCATCATTCTGTTTGCGTTTGCCAGCTTGTTGTGCAAACGAGTCTACTTCGAGTCATCTAGTCAATATAGTGGGGAGTATACTGGACAGCTGACGACAGTTTAGTTTGTCGCATGTTAATCATAGTTTGTAGCGTGTTTAGTGTTCATCTGATAAACAACTTGACGTTAAGGTACTGTCAGCAACAACTAATAGACTGTAGTGACTGTATTCGACTGAATCGATTGGCCACTGCCAGCTAGGTTGCTGGCTAATTTCAGCCGCTTGGTATTGCCTTTCTAGTGTGAACGTTCATTTCGATGTTCGTTTGGAGGCCGTTCACTTACTACGCTATTGGTTTTTAACAGTTAGATCTGATTCCCCGTCAACAAATGTTACTAGTGGGAATTACTTACATCAGGCCTCCTTGTCTTTTCAATACTATATTTTGTTGGAAGTATCCATTTCCTGAATTGCCCGCGAATTGCAGTTGTTGCTGGGCTAAACTGTTTTATCCGATTTCTCTTAATGTTGTAAAACTTCCTCATACATCGCAGATTACTCATCAGTAGTAAACTATTTCTAAGCAAATATATCATCCAAAATCCTGTAAAATTTAGTTCCTTCCACTACACTTCTCCTGTAACAAACATTTACCGGCCTGCTTTACAGCAACAGTCACGTCGCAGCCTCTCAACTGATTTGGGCCATTCCGACTGGACCTCAAGCGGTTACTTGTCTTTCAGTCGAATTGCCGTTGGACAAGGGCCTCAGCAATGGTACGCATCATCCCCCAATGATCAATGGTGAACATGAACAGTCACATCTATCTCGTATGCATCCACTTGGCTTTCGCAAACGTTTTCTGGCCGCAACTCGAGGTGGACGAGTGTTATTGTTGGATGCTGTGTCAGGCTACGAGGTAGCTGTGCAACAGGTTTGTTTTTAATCCTTAAAAGTCCCTTGTTGTGGTTTGATCACTAGCATGCTCCATGGTGGCTTGTTGGAAGCTCGGATTCAAATTTGTCGGTGAAATTGCATGTTCCTTTATAGAAACCAACGACACTGGATGTAAATGTGATGCTGAGTACACTCCGGAATATGGCCTTGATGAATCTAATAGTTTTTATATAGGAGTTTTTTTCTGGCATTATGCTTAAAAACGTGAGGTATGCGGATGACTTAGTCCTACTTGACGTATGTGTTACAGGCAACACAAACCATGTTGACTAGAGTCAGTGGTCTGGCTGGCTTGTACGACATGCTCTCTGCATCTTCAAGGCGTGGAATGCAACCTCAAAACTGTCGCCTTGTTTGTTGTAGTCATTCCAAATGAGACAGTTAGCCATTAATTGAGTAGCTTCATTTCCTCACCGTGTAATATTGATGATGCAGTGTCAGCGATAATAGCGGAAGCATATATTACCTTAAAAAAAACCTACGCTATCTGTGGTCTCAAAAATTCATCCTATTGCTTGTATAAGCAAGGATGCATATTGCTTGTGTGAATTCGTTTTCGTTGTGTTTTGGGAACGTGGCCTTGTCTTGAGAAAGATATTTGATTCATTGTAGTTATCGCTTTATTGGATCACCTTTTTCGTGTGCCAGAGAATAGTCTATTTCGTTGAGCATTAGTTCTGCAGACTACCAACATTTGGGTTAAATCACGGAGATGGTCAAGCAACGATTTGCTCGTGAGTTATACCAACCGTGACTGTCTCCTCCAGTAAATGGAGTTAGCCTCACCTGTCTGTTTGGGGACTTCACAGTCACTCATATCGTTTGTTAGGAATGCTGTCCGGGCCGAAATCACGCTACAACCAGTGGCTTATCCTCATCCACAACACTTCTAGGTCCATCCAACTTTATTTTCACCACAATCTATGTTCGTTTTTCGATCTGTTCCATGATATTCCATAACCGTGTTGCGTTGAACAGCGGCTTGGACTGCTATATCCTCCAGTCAGACTTTTGGCTGTTATGATTAGGTAAATGATTGAAAATTTTGATAGCGTCAATGACTTTTTCGACTTACGTGGGTATACCCTGGTTATATGCTGATTTGATTTGTCTCCTTTCACTTTAAGTATTCTTTTTAGTTAAGTTGTATCTTTGGCAACATTGGTCATGGTTTGGTGAAATAACCCCTAAATCAGGAATTGCTAAGGGATCTACAAGCTGGTGAGGCTAAAGTGTCTAGGAAGGTCACCTATTGGAAGCAGCTGCAAATGCCTATCTACTTGTGTCACTTTACCAATCTGTCTATGTAGAAACGGTCGAATAGTACTACACTTTTAGTAAAGTGGAATGCAGGGGTCTGTAACTACTAGAGTATAACTAAGGACAACGAATTAATAATTCGGTGGCGAAACGGAGCTCTAACCACAGCCACATTTCAGCTCTTCAAAAATGACAACTGGTTTGCATATATGACGTGAGATAGTATGCACCTTCACACTACCTGAGTAGTCCTGTTTATGACCGATCTTTCCGGTTCAGTCCAGCATGTATTTCTTATCGAAAATGAATTTCAAAGTCAGTTTATCACTTACTTTCCATAGCGAGATGAGCGGTACTGTTATCTAAGACTCCTCCGGAAGGTTGTATTTCTATGGTGTTTATAGCTCCTATCTTGACATTATGGTATACCTTTTGAACAGCTTGCCATTGGCTAATTCTGTTTCAATCAGATTTAACAAAAGAATTCATACTGTTGAAACTAGCTTGAAGCAACTGGGGCGGGTTGTTGTTGTTGTTGACTAAATCAGACATGACGTCAACAGATACTGAGTTTTGTGTTTCGTATTGTGACTGTATTTGGATTTCAGTTTCATATACTTATTTAACGTTAGAAAAATAACGCCCTGTTTAGGCCACATTTTAAATATCATACAGTCGTGCAGTGTAACTTCAAAAATTTATCTTCTTATTGTTGTATGTCTTACTTCACCTTTTGTCTGTTTTCGCTCCTTTTGCACTCTTTCGAATTAACTATGTTTGTTTTGGGATGATTACCGTTTTCTCTTGCTTGTACACTAATACTAATGATAATAGCTATATATATATGTGTATATATATATATATCACCCATATCGGACTATTTACAGATGTGTCCGTCAGTTATAACGCTTTGTATCTTTGTAACTTCTAGACCTATCCGCCGGATGTGGAAGTGAAATTTCTGAGTTTCTTGTCAAACAATACTGAATGTCTAACTTGCGGATCCGATGGCAGCCTAGTGTAAGTTTAGCTTTTTCTCTTCTTTGTCCCCGTGACTACTCGTTAGAGCTGTGTTATTAACTGTCCTATTCAGTCTTTCGTCGGTGCTTGGTTTGTTCCTCTCTGATCTTCTTTGTTTCGTTGAAAGCCAATTAACCATCATTATCCCAACATCCATGAGTCCCGGAGCCTGCCACAATGTTCCTCATCGTCTGGGAGTTTTACGTTATCGATTAAAACGTGAACACATGACGAAATCGGATGAACAAAATTTGGTTACTTTCCTCTATTTTTGTTGCTCGAAGGTGTTCAATTTCGAGCAAATTGCGGCCTGTATTTTTAGGTGATGTGACAACCAGTGACGTGTATCCAGCACAGGTCACTTAGATAATCACTATCGAGAAGCACTTACTCTTAGCCTGTACTGAATGGACAGCAGGAACCACGTTATGTTTAAGTTATGCTAACTTCTCTTGTCCATTTTTGTCTGTTGAGCACAATAATAGCATAGCAGTGGCGTTAGTAATACAATGTCTGCCCCCAACTATGGCTTCGATGGATTCCAGGGTGAATTGTTTGGGAAATCTTGCTGAGGCAGTCAGCTCCCTGGATCATTTGGTGCATTCCGTATGACACAGTTGGTTGGGTGGGTAACCGAGTGCAAATGTGGAATTTCCTAACTCCTGAGGTGGCTTCGTAACTTATATAGTAGAGCGGTTGCCACGTTTAGGCATACTATTTCTGTCACTGGTTCGAATGCTGCCAACGCACTGATTTTTCACAAATGTATTGATTTTCTCATACGTCAACTATCTTTGTTTATGTACCTGTGTATCAGGTGATTTCATGCCATTCCGGTAAGTAACGTGGAAACTGCAGCTTGTGGCACTCTTGCGTGAAACTCATTCTAGTCATCCAGTGATCTCCCCAATTTCCACGTCAGTCGGTTTGAAGAAATCACTTAAACGCAGTGATGTTCCCGTATTATCTCTATTGGATCAGTTGCTATGACCGTTAGAAAGACGAACTTCCTGCTCGCAGACCGGCTTAGTTACTGAACATGGTAGTAGCATCTGAACAGGTTGACCTTATCACTCAGACTGCCCATGTTTCGGTCTAACTGGGGCTTAACTACAACGGTCAGTAACTGACTGTCGTTTAATTACCATGCTTATTGCGAGCCGGCTTGTTTTTTGTACCTATCGACCTTTCGTCTTGTAGTCCGTTTTTTTTTGTTTCTATGTAGTGTTTCTACCCTTCCACCTGCTGAGCCAATTGACCCATTGCATAGCCAGGCTTCGGGAGATCAACATGATCATGATGCTATTGCTGTTGAGGATAGTCATCACTTTGGGACCTCACCAAATGGTCACCATGGTGATCTAATGGGTGGCCTTGACGTTGACGAGCTACTGGAAGATAATGAATTCAACACTCTTGCACCGAAGCGTCCGATTAGCATTAGATTTGATGTGCCTGACGTGAATGAATCATGGTCGGTTGATGCTCCAGGTATCGGATGGAATACTGGTCGTCGGTCCTCGGCGCCAACCACAATTTTTGCGCTTTCAGGAATCAAAGTGAAATCACCCACTGTTCTAGCCAAAATTCCACGTCTGACGGAAGTTGTTCGTGTGGATGGCAATCGCACTGTAGCAAACGCTTCGCAGGTACGTTTACCAGCGTGTTTACTTCTAGCTGATGCAACAGATTAACTTTCTTTGTCTTTATCACATGTTCATTGTTTTACGTGTGATGTAAGAATGTTACTTATTCATTCAGGAATCCTCAAGTCTTCACACAGTTGTATGTGTTATGTGATCCTGATTGTTGTTTTAGGTCAAAAGTGTTTACGCAACAACATAACCATTTAAAAGCTATGGACTACGCTTTTGTGGGTTCAGCTCATGTTTTTTTGTTTGTTTATGACTTCCAATTGGGGCACAGCTTCTTTAGTCTGAAAAAGTAAGGAAGCGAAATTATTCACATGGCAGCTTATGATTGTCTGTGTGTCCACGGGTGGTGATTCCGGTTGCCGTATATATTGGCTCATAGTATACCATACGCTGTCCATATTCAAGCCGCCGGCTGTTGGATACGTTAGTTCACAGAAACACTAACTATCGTGTTCCCCACTCTATTTCACACCAGTACAACTTTCTTTTATTAGGTTGCCGTCACATCGTGTTATCTTATTTTTCGTTTCAACACTGCAATGTCGATCGATGCAACAAACAGTTACAATCTAGTTGTTTTGCGCACAGCCGCTTCAGATGATTTTTAAAATCCCGAGCCCCTGTTGAGATAGCTATTTAAATGAATTCAAACATTCATCGGAAACTGGTAAGCAGACAGCTGTAGCTCACACGTTGGAAACTTATGCCGTTTAGAGTTACTGTCCTTTAGTAACACGCACATAGGACACTTATATTGTGTGGGAGTCCTGGTCTTCGGTTACTGACTGGCGGCGCGACTGTTGCGTATTTCTCTTGGAAGAGTCAGGGACGTTTAAATTGCTTTACCCCCCAATGCAGAGTCCATTTTAATCAGTTTGGTCACAGTTAATATTCGGCTTTTCACTGTTATGTTTGTATGCCTGACGGAAGTTGAATAAGGCTGCTCTGATAAACAGTGTTTGCTTGTCAGTTCCGCCTGTGTCTCACTGATTGCAGTCCGGACACAATCAAAGGCATATACCAGCATCATTCAACCAAAATCCTACTTGGGGCAGTTAATCATCAGTATGAACTACTGATGTATTGCTGTCTATGATTATGATGATCTCGCAACATACGATACAAATATGGTGGTCCTGGCTAGAGACTTGCCTCTATTGGTTGCAGACTAACAGGTGATGTCAGATTCCGAACCTCCTGTCATGTTGATAACGGTGAATGTCCGTTACAGCTTGGTACGTATCACAGCCTATTCCTGGCAAATGCCAGCTGTCATTTGCCCTCATGCAAAAGACTACGAACTCAGATTGTTCACTTCACTAACGGCTGTCCCTAAAGTAGCTGCGTGTTTAATTGTAGATTCACATGAACTAACGGCTTGGACAACGACTATGCAATTATTTGCGATGAATCTAGTTCATGTTCCGCAAGCCTTTACCGACTTCTCCTCTGGAGTCCTTAGGACGACGTCCATCAGTGGTTAGTTACGGTGTTGAAGGTGAATCGTAGTCGAAATCTGGTGCATCTGTTGCACGATCTTTCACGTTCTTCCCTCCTTTTATATATCTATTGTGACGCTTAAACCGGCTACATCATATTAGACTGGCGAGAAATGTCAGTTGGATGTTGTGAAGTTGTTTAAACCTAAGGTTGATTCTGGTTAAATTCGATGATAACCTTATCTGCTTGATCTGATTAAACATCCAGTATTCCGTCTTGCTCTGTTCGAATCCAAAGTTTTACAGCTATCCCACCAGACTGGGTATAACCGTTGATAATTACAGATTTTATACCTAAACAGCAACTCCGTTGTTAGTCGAGACTCGAATCAACAACCTATGGATGATAGATACTATTGTTCTCATTGAGATAGTTAAAATTAGTAAAAGTCAAGTGATAAAATGCAGTGTTCGTTGTTATTTCATGTATTACATATGGTTGCCTAGTGTTTGTAACACCGGGCAATATTACCCGAGGTTACCAACGGTGGAACAGAATTACCAGGTGGTGATGTATCACAAATCATTACAACTTTTCCTCTCTCTGTTCCGTTCATCGGTCCGCTTACTTAATTATGTTTCTATAGGTCTTTCTTAATTTTTCTGGTGATTATTGCAAACGGAAACACACCTCACTGTACCACCTAGTCAAGCTTTAAACGGAATATTTATTTATGTATCCTTTTAATACTTATCGACATAAGTCGCATATTGTTGATCATTTCCCAAACAATTCCCACTCTCCCATTTGTCAAAGCCTGTCGTGGATGGATCAGTTACTACGTACACGCTCCACAGTATTGCAGCCCCAGCGAACCTTTGCATTGTAGTACTCAGTGGTCAAGGTTCTCTGGATGCAGACATTCGTCCGACCAATGAACCACCCGTCAACAATGTACAGTCGGAATTGGTCGTTTCCCTACCGTCCGTATATTTCCTCAAACGTGCAGAGAATCATCTTTTCTTAGACTGCTCTCGGCAACTAAGGCTCCCGGCGCTTGATCCCGACTCTCCCATGTATCGATTACTTTGCCAACAACATGGCTGTGTGCGCACTTTGGTTGTCGCTGTCTCCTCTGATGCTCAACTCGTTGCTTCAGCCTTACAAGATGGCCATATTTGGATTTACAGTTTAGAACAGATAGGCTGGCTAACGTGTATCTCCACTCGAGTTGCTGTCAGTTTTGCTGCTATGATGACGGATTTAAGTACCACAGGAAAGAAACCGTTTGATACGTCGGGAAATGAGGTCAGTCAGTTAGTGTCAAGCGACGTTGATTGTGGTGCTTGTAGTTCGTGTGCATTGGTTACATGTCATTCACGAACATAAACGAATTGATATTTTTCTGAGATTTGATTGGACTGTCATCATCTCAGCAGAACGCATCGTGTGACTAGCTGTCTTTGTTCATCGTTGTTGTCAGAATATGGGTAACCTCTAATATTATCCACTAATTGGACCATTTGAACTGTATTCGTTTTGTTTTTCAAGGAGCTTTTCTCATTAACTATCATCTGCATCATTCCTCTCTGTGTACGTTTGTTTACCTATTTCATCCAGGATATATACAGTAGGATGACAACTGGGAATCACCGGGCCATGACACGCGATTCTGTTTAAATTGAAAGTTAGCTTACGACTGAACTGTACATGAATGAATGTGATATAGCTAGGCTGTTTTACCCTATATATATTTTCTTCATAACCTGATTTCGCTCGATATTGATTCAGTTGAACAAAGTCTAACCGATCACAAGAGTTGATTCCTCGTGGATCAATCAAAGCTTGCAAGACTAGATACATTTGTTGTTAACTATCTCTAGTCTGTTTTGTTTACCCTTTTACATGATACAATTTTGGTGACTTCAAAATTTAGGACCGAGTGTAACATACAGTTACAATGTCGATGTGCAGTTGGAAAATCTTCAATTTTGAAATTGACAACCGAGGTAATGGTGATGCGGTGTCTACCCTGTCAGGATCTCATAATGTGAGAATCGTTGAAAGGTCATCAGTATCATGCTTTGTGCTATGCGGTTTCTGATGGTTGGAATAAGCTGTTGAGTGGCCAGGCGATGATGTGGCGGGTTGTGAAAGTCTTAATCGTCTGGTTGAGCAAGGGACGGAAATGCTGTTTGCCAGATTCGAGAGTGTGCGACCTAAATGACCGCATCACTAGTTGGAAATGTCCTCTGATGTAGAAATGTTTACGAGCACTGACGAGCTTATATCCATAATTTTGTCAACTATAAATTTCCGCTGCTTTGTTTGTTCGTTTATTTCATTTAATTATTTATTCACTTCATACATTCGTATTCATTATGTAGTACATTATTCATAACCTGCTGTGAAGACCAACCCACCGCTGCTACTCAACGTTGGTTTGCATCAGTTTGAGTGTTTGAATATCAGATTTCTGTAGTCGTTGTTACTTAGCCGTTGAGTAGGCTGGAAGCAGTTGTGTTATGACATTCAGCTGTAGGTTGTTATGAACGAGTTCGTTTTCCGGTCCTTAAGCACAGTTGCCTCGTTGTTTGGTTCCGGGTATCTTTATCATGCAGATGTTCTACTCATCGATAGTAGCGTCGTCATTCCCGTCGACAGAAGTTGGTTGACGCTGATATGTAACTGTCATACAATCTCGAAAATACCTCGCTTCTAAGTGAAAATCACCATGGAAACAGGACTAGGTTCGTAAAACTGTTGTGTATGAATTCACGCGATCTGCGAACGAACAATCGGGTTGCATGCGAAAGTTGGACGACAGTTTCTCTGATATGTTGTCCGTCTTTACTTCATAGACAACTCAGTCAGATTGACCGTATGTGTCGTAGACAGGTAAGAGTGTATCGAGATTGATACTTTCCTCAGAAGAGATCTCATCTTCATCGCTAGTGATAATTGCGCCTCAAAATCTTTTGGAAAATTGTGTTCTTTCGATTCGTTTCTCTTCATGTACTAAGCTGAGGCAGTGAAAATATAAAACATTGTACGGTTAACGAATGTAGCGTCTTAGACTGTGTGGAACCTTTACTCGGTATTGGATTTTGGTTCGAGACAAAATTCCTCTTTTCTCTATTCTGTTCTGTTATGTTCTGAGCATACGGTTTGTGTATTTCTGTTTTGTCTTCCTCCCAGACTGATCCTGATTCGACAGCGTTACACACTGGACCTATTCCATCCTGTTGTATTTTTCTACCGCAACGAGATGCTGATGATCATAACAAAACCGGCAATAGTAGACAGTCGTTATTTGTGGCTGCTGTGGGTCCACACGTATTTGTAAGTCATCACTTTGTCACTCATGTCTATTCATACAAACACGTTGGGCGTGCAAACTTATCGTTGTTTCTGGGTGTGGTTAATCAACATACCATTGAATTCGCCCACGTAATTCCGAAACGCTTCGCTGTATGTATACGGTTGAATTCTGGAGCGACACATTTTTTGCATTTGAAAACTGCTCCTGATGTTTTTATCCATGTTGGTACTACCGCACGCCTGACTAATCGGATATTGCAGTCAACATCGTCATCTACAGCAAATACATTTGTAGTTTATACTGTTACTCACCTGTGATAACCTGAGAAGTAGTCCTAGGCTGGCGATAAAAGAGGAATGCAGGATTAGACTTAATTCCTAAAACAATCGCATCTAACTTTAGACTGTCAACGCTAGTCTACATTATGCCTGCGGTATTTAGGTAGCCTATTCCCTCTTATGACACTTTGTCCGTTCTCCACGGACAACTTATTCAAACATCTACATTGTTCACGACAACGGATCCTGTTAGTCAGCGGCTTATTATGCTCAGTCACTATAAGTTACGGAACCTCTCAGCTCAATATAAGAACACTATCTACACCGGCAATTTATCATTTGTCCACTTCGCTTCGTAAATCACTTGGTTTCGGCATCAGAGCGGTCAGCAGTTCGTTGAACTCCGCAATACTTGTAAGATGTGGTAAGTAGTATGTACTTAATGGTGGGAACTTGCCGGAAGCACACGACCGGTTTCGTGGTTGTTGCTACCATCAAGTATGTATAGACGGTAAACTTCGAACACATATCCCACCACAGGAATGGCAAATGCCTCCGACAAATTATGACCATTAAACACGTACTGTCTGTCTTACAATACGTTTTAAAATTGTAATACCATCTAAAAGATTGAAGTAGGTTGAATTGCTTCACAGTTCCAGTTTGTGCTCCTAATATCAGCACTGATCTACGGATACCATTGAACCTGGGACAAGTGGCAAAACTAATTCGCAAATGAGTTCAAGTGATTACATCTGTAGTGCATATCCTTGTCCGGATCGGAGTTTGCACTCTGACCCTCGTGCGTGTGGGACTGACGTGTTAACCACAACGCCAGCAACCTCACAATTGGCGATGTGGTTAACACGCCAGTCTCACACGCACGAGGGTCAGAGTGCAAATTCTGATCCGGACAAGGATATGCACTACTGATGAGCTCTAATAAGAGCGAAACTCGAGTCTAGTGCTTCCTCTCGAAGTGGGCTAGCCGAAAGGCTTATCTGAATGCGAAGTCTGCGATCGAGTGTGGGTGGTGTTCAATGTTGTAATAATCTAAATCCCCGAACCTTCACTACTGATTACATCTGTATCGATCAAAGACGTGTAAAGAATAGTTAATAGTCTAAGGAAGTGCGGCAACCCTACTATCCAGCATCGGAATAGGTGATTATTACATACACAGACCCTATCCAATGCGAATTCGTTTTCCGCTACTCAAAACGTATTTTCTGCAACCAGAATGACTATCTCTTTTTATAGCGATCGATTTAACAGTTGTGAACTGTCTGTGACTTTGTGTCACTTTTGGCATCGACTTGGGGATGCACAGCATTCATATCATCCACTGGGGACATGCACATACACACAGCGAACTGATCAAACCCGAATTTTGAAATGCATTTTATCTTCTCAGTAGACACTGTACGCTCATATGATCTATCTCTCGTTTTCCTATTGATCAAGTTCTACGTATGTGATCTATTACACACGTCAGCCTTGGTTGTTTTGATGCTTAACGTGGCATTTCTATTTTCGTCATTTTGTTTGCTTGTAATGGCTACCGAAGATAATCCAGCGGCTGCAAAACCATACACATGTGTAAATTTTGATGATTTGAACCATAACCAATAATATTGCGGCTCGCAGTATCGTTGAATCAAACAGAAACAAACGGTTTTAGGAATAGTCAACTTTCTTCAGAATGCTCATTGAATGGTTTGAACAGCCTGTCGAATTCATACCAAAACTGCGATCCAAGGCAATCGAGTCAAATTCAGTCTTCCATCCTATATGTATCACGATTGTCAATCAAGTATGCAAATACTCGTGCTCTGACATCTAGTGGGACATGATATCATACACAACGCATCCACAGTGTAACGGGAACCTGCCTGTTTTCCCCGTTGCAAGTAAACCGGACAAATCAGAGATTTTGTGGGTACAGGAATACTGTGACGTTTTCAGCCATTCGGTCGACGGTTATTTTCTTACTTACAAACTTACCGGTTCCTTATTGGTTCCTATTTTACAAATAAACGTCAATTTCACTGTGATGTTTTGACGCAGTTATCTCGTTCCCAGTTTGCGGTACGGTTCGCTTTAAAGTTTTTCATCTAACTCACTTGTACTGTCACCCATTTGAGAGTTCATCTATTCAGATTCTTGTCTATAGACGATCTTTTTTGCTCTAGTTATTTTGCTTGTAGCATTGTGGTCGAATTGTTCTCCATCGCATGTTCTGCTTTTTTTCTCACTCCTTATACACCAGTTGTGGAGTCTTCCTGATACCGTTCCTCAGGTTGAGGGACAACTGGCAACTCCGCAATCAGTACGATCCTTGAGCAAACCTTCGTTGTCTCTCAATTCTGCATCCGTGGCCGATGTGCTCTGTCTCGATGCTTGCCTCTTAGCAGGTCAATACGTGTTGGCCGGGGGAACCACGAACGGCAGAGTTTTGGTCAGTTTATCTTTCCTCTCTGCTCATTGGTCCTAAATTGATTATTGTGTGCGTAGCTGTGATTTTATTCACTTTGGCTTCACATTTGCTGAAAATTCACCAATCATGTATGACTGTCTACTATTGTGAGAGGTCCGCTTTATATGTCACGTTCGTCCAAACATTAGGTGGTAGCCGGCTTTTTTCGGTACCATTCAGCTTCTCCAAGCAACGTGTATGGAGAGGGCTTGAAGCAGTCTTGGTTGCTTACCAAACCTGAACGATATGACAGATATTACAATATTACCATGTTACTCTCTGATGAATTTGGCTTGAACAATTACAGTGTGCGTATCGATTGTGCACCCGTTTTTAAGTAAATCAAGTATCTTAATGAACTCGTGTTAATGTCTGGACACGCTGTGTCATTTTGAATTCCACTGAAGCATTGTTATATGTGCCTATTCCGGTTCACTTTCTCAAGTGCATCGCGATGACAAGTGCGGTCATAGATTTCACGCATAGATCCAAGCCTGCCTCGTTCATTAAACCTGCTCTTCTCTTTTGTTTGTTTCATTGAACCCTAGTTTTGGCGTGTCTGTGATGGTTGTCGTCTGTTCGAACTGAGCGCGCATTCCACTTGGATCACCTCTGTTCGTCTGTTACCCCCAACGCAAACTGTACCAAATGAAAGTAATCCACCCATCGGTGTTCTGACCGCTTCGGGAGATGGCGTAATCAAGCGATGGGATGTCGGGGCCTCTTGCTTACCTTCGCCGACAACCCCACTGTCTGACGGACCTGCGTGGCCTTTGACGCCTCCATGGACAAAAATACCGTCTCATCAAGACAACAATCAACCAGAACTTCCACCCAGAGACACTGCGGTTCATGGGTTGTGGACAGATGTGTTCTCCGTCTGGTTCGGTTTCAACGGGATGCTTATTGTATTGGGACGGAGGCGTCATTCAGCCGATCTGCAGGTGAAACACTTTTTGTCGTTGATATTTATCCTTTTGTTGTTGTTGTTATAGTCCAGATTGAAGGCGGAATCACACTCTGTTTAGCACAAATCTCTTTTTGTACTTGCGCACACCTCACACGGAAAGTGACTGGTGCGTAGTGTTGTATTTTGAAAAGGCCTCGAGTACCAACATAGCTGTGTTTTATCGCACTTATCGAGTCAGTCTGCGCACATGGTTGTAGCGTACAAGCCAGAAAATCGAGTACGAATGAACCAGTTCTAAGGAGGGATATCAATCGGCTGGTTATGTACACTAGTCGATAAAAATCTGTTATACTACACATGTGCTGGTCACTAATAAATCTTGTCCGTTTGTCTGGTACTTTCGGTTCAGTCTAATCATGGCCTTGTTTAAAGATCCGTTACAAGTTTACTAATATTGTGGCGCAACCTGCTTCCTTTTTGGCTGGTCCCTCATTGGTTTACCGTGTTTTGTGTACTATTCTTGTCACTCGTGATTTGCGGTTTTTGTGGAAACCTCTTCATCTGTCCAGTGTGCACTTTTTCTTCGAATTGATTTTTCCAAACAATTTTGCGGATAATCAGGCAAGTTCCCACCTCTTACATCAAAGGTGTTTGTCTGCGATCGATTCACTGCGGTTCACATGCGGGATGGGCAAGTTTAGGCCTTTCAGACCTATCTAGGAACTGTTGTAGTAACCGGATTTAAATCGCAAGTGTGCACTTGGTGTTTACCACCACATCACAGCGAACAAGTGGGTTTGTCTTTTCTACAATGTTGCGGTTCTCTTGGTTTCCTTGTTCATTTAGGGCTATCTGTTGCAACTTTCCTTCGTTCATTTAAACATCACCCTTGCCAATTAATGGTTTATTCGAAAGTGCTCCATCGGTTTTAACCGTTTGCCTTAATAATTTTCCATTGATTCACATCATTGACTAGTCAGTGTATTGCCATTTTGTAGGTGGGTAGCTCTACTTAGGGCTTTTACTTCGCTTCTGCTTCGATAGGTATTTTTTGCTTCAGTGATCACCAAACGGCATTACTTGTATTTTTCCTTAATCTAGTTTCTTTTCCGAGCCCAACAATTTACTCGAATCGGCGAACATGTGGATGATCGAACATTTGCCTTTCAAGAAATTACATTCAAGCCATCTCAACCACTCTATTGGCGACCTCCACGACGACCGGCTATCGTGGTTCGTCCCTGGGGTTTGCATCCAGAGCCGCCATCGGATTTAGCTGCTACAAGTGCATTGCCTGAGCCTTCCGTTCATCCGGATAAGGACACTGTGCCTGACCGTATTGCTGTTCGTTCTTCCTCTGTCCCGCCCACTGATAAACATTGGATCCTAACCAGTGGTCTTGCCGGCTCCATCCACGGACGTGCAACTGCGGTCTCGTTCTGGTCCTCCGGTCTTTGGGTTGCAGTTGGTTTCAGTACTGGACTTGTGCTAGTGAGTGTTGTTCATCAAACTGTTTCTATTTGGTTCTTGGATTGGTTGTTGATCTTACCGTAACCCCCTCCCACTTACATTGCTTCTGTATTTGTCATCTTCAGACATTCTCCTTGCATTTCGATGAAGTACATTTGTACGGGATCGTGAAACGCTATTGTCTAGTTGACAGCCGGTTAACCTCGGAATCCACTCGGTCCAAATTACAGTCGGTTGATCGCGTCGTGCATTTGCACACCTGGCAATCTGAACCCCGTCCAGATGGTTCCGTTACTCTGGTGGTACTCGCCGTCTTCGCCACCGGTTCTGTCACAGTACGTGCTTTTTCCTCTACTCCGTCTTATTTGTCACCTGCTCAAACGAGCTAGCACCTAACTTCTTTTCCGCCCTATCCACTTCTGTTTTCAGTTTTGGCATATCGGCTCTGCTACGCATGACTTATCAACGTTTGATTCCGGATGCGAGGAGGTTTCCCCAGCCGGATTTTGGCTTCCAATGCACAATGTGGATTCTGCAGATCCTAGTGGACGCCTGCGCAAACTCTCCGATCTGGAAGTTCAATCTCGTGTGTTGTGTGACACGGATCTGACGGAACTTACTGTGCCGATCGTTTGGTCCTCGCTGAGACGTATACCACACTTGTCCACTTTCGCTGATGCGCATTCATCAGAAATACCGCAGGCTCCCGACCGTGTTAGGCACATCCTCGTATGGCTCACTGCCGGTGTTGATGGACTAGTTTTCGGCCGCCAAGTCGTGTTGCCATCCACAGACCTTGTGACAGACGAAGTGACCAAACGTCCGAACCGAACGTTTCCACCATGGCGCTTGGACTTGGAGGCTCACCGTCCTTGGGTTATCACGGATGCTGATGTAGATCCTACTGGTAAATGGTTGGTAACAGCTTCTACTGATAAAACGGCCAAGGTAAACACATTCTTAACGCCGCCTTTATTTATACTGTTCCAACTTGCAGCTTTCATAGTCTACAATTAATTGATTCTCCACACTTTCTGTTCTTTCATCACCTAGGTTTGGTCCTTGGAATCCGGAGTTTCCGTTTTTGAAACAGCGAAGCATCCGGCATGTGTTCGTACGGTCTGTTTTCGACCTGTTCTGGATGCATCCATCGGCTCGTCTGCAGAAGAATGGTTTATTGCAACGGGAGACGACGCGGGTGCATTGCGTATCTGGAGTCTGACCTCTCACACGTATGTTTTGTTCTTCTATGCATTGCGTCGTTAGCTCACCATTTGTTTCACCATCATTCGAAGTTAAGACGCTCGTAACTGAAGAGTGTTTAGTATAGGTTTAAACAACCTGAGAATACTTAACTTCGTCACAGGACAGTTATATCACGGAAGCGCCTCTGTTAGCACCGTTGCATAGAAGCTAAGTTTTAATGGGCAGCTCCAAAAAACCGTTTCATAAAGCTATGTGTATTTGTTC
Source organism: Paragonimus heterotremus (assembly GCA_013368495.1). NCBI lineage: Eukaryota > Metazoa > Platyhelminthes > Trematoda > Plagiorchiida > Troglotrematidae > Paragonimus > Paragonimus heterotremus. The sequence goes on from LUCH01001904.1 coordinate 43,650, forward strand.
CGTAGAATCGTTAATTAGGATTTCGCGACACTGAGCGCTAGGTATTTTTTAAGTAGCGATACACTAGCCACTACCATCTGGGGACGTGACCCATGAATCATAATCTTAGAACTCAGCTTCAATCCTAACTGTGCCTCGATATCGAAGGAAGCTAATATGACACGCAGAATGTTAACCCTTCTGTTTGCGACGTTTTAGTTGAAGTGGTTTTCTTTTATCTTTCACTCAGTAGCGTGTGTGTTTAGACTTGTCAATCGTACCATACTGTCCAAGATTTCGATTGAATACATCGTAGGGCTACAACACGTGTTTGTTTTTCATTCGTTTTTTTTAACCGAAGAAGATTTTCAACCTAGTCGATTAACTCTACCATATTGACATGCCATTGGTGATCTCATTTTGAGCTACAGTATTTTACATGAACCGCCGAATCTCTTGAGGTACATTTCTACGCCTCGTCCGACTAACTATTTCCAAGGCCACCCACCGAAAGTGTACTACTTGCTTAGTTACCCGAAGTGCAGCCAACAATACTGTAGTGTTATGGCATATGCAACCTGGAACCAACCTATCTGAATCTGTCGGAGTAACGTCCTCAGTTGGTGATTTCAAACAAAGGTTTCAGTTACACATTCGTGATGGTTTTCCGAGTCACCGAGCAGTGTGAACATCTGAACCTTCTCGAAACGATGTGCCACCTGTAATGTTAGTGAAACTCATTGCCTGACGAACTTCGCTGCGGTGACTGTACATCCTATGTTTATTTCGATTTCATCTCTTTTTATCATGTCATATTCCTATACTCTTCAACGTTTCTGAGACAAACACGTTCGTTTACCCTATGGCCGTTTAGTGTCGTCCTAACATGGGACCGGATGCACGTAAGCTTTTCAAACTTCTCCTAACCTGTGAAGTCACAATAAAAATGATTATCAATCATGGTCGGGAGCTCTTGCACCAATTTCTTCGAATGCTTGACGAGGGTACTATCTATTAGTTGTTCACGGTTCACAGGCATCACTCTTGCAGAGAGCCTTCTGTAGTAATACAGTTCACAGTGCATATTCATCTTCAGGAACTGCGTCGTATCAGGTTGTGCAAAATTACATCCAGTATTGATTACTCTCGCCGACGAACCTAGATAAATCCCACCTTTTGTGTTCAACTGGCAGGTCACATGCTGCTTAGGAACCTTGTTCTTGTCGCAGTTTGGAACCTAGCCGAACTTCTGGAGTCAACAAACCTGCTGTACCAATTATAAATGGTGCACTTCAGCTGCTTCGTTTGATTTTCTAGACAACTCTGTCTTGATAATCTGTCCCGTGAATTATTCGTTAGACATCGAACGCGGTGAGGTACTTGAGCGTTAGAGTGCAACTATGACGTTTCCAGATGTTTTAACCTGGTCTGTAACTCTTACCGGTGAAGTACTTGCCAAACAGTGGCATTTTGTCCTGGCCTCGAGTTCTCCTGAAGCTGTGATTTTGCACGTTGGAATTTATGAATAAACAAAATCTCTGCCATGCTTCCCGTGAGTGGCTTCAGGTTACTTTTTAAATTGCTTATTCATTTGCTGTCCAGTTTCCAGTAATATACCTATCAGCTCTATACAGTTTTCGAACTTTTCACTAATGTATTTATTTATATTTTCATTTACGCTTTTCGGTGTGTTGGACTTTTGCTGGTGTTCAGTCTGCAAGACTCCGTAGACCATACTTGGAAACGTTCTCGTTGCAGTCGTGCAGTGAGTCCGAACAGCTACGGCGTTCTACGACAGACGCCATCACTCAACGTCGACCGCCCATCCCCCTCGGAACACATTGGAAATTCTTTCTTTGTCACAAGCGTTCGACATCCCACTCGACTTCCTAGCCCGGACCTCAAACCTGATAATATTTCTTCTGGATTTGCTTGCACACGTGCCTCACACATACCGCCTCGTTTCCATTCGAACGCTGCAGGGGCTGGTGGTACGTGGCTCCGCCGATTAGTATGGTCTCCAGATGGTCGTTTGCTAACCGGGTTATCTGACCGTCTTTGTGTATGGCCATTCGAACCTGCGGCTACTCATCCCACGAACGTGCACGACAATTACACTTCCGATCCCATTCCTCATTCACATGTCCAAACCACCTCATATCCTCCATTCCAACAACCTCGCCATTTGTTACATCGGTGTCGTGTGTTACGTGTTTTGTCCTCTGGTGTGAGTGATGTGACCAATTCGTCTTTGAATTTACTGATGGTTAGCCCCAGACGACAGTTAGCTGTTTGTTCACAAAACAATGATAACAACTCTCACGATTTACCAGCCTATCTTTCTGAAATGCCACCCACTTTAGTCACTGTTGATGCAAATACTGGTACCTTGTATATTTTTGATCCGATTGGTGCCTTATTTTGTTCTGAGCTTGCTCGATGATTGTTTTTTCGCTTCATGCCGTTTGGCTGCATGTCTTTTGGAAAAATGACCCTCACATAGGTTTTATGTTTTTACTAAATCATTCAGACTGTGGAATTTTAGGCTTTTATATATTTCTTGCAGTGTTCTGTTTTTTTTCTGCTCAGAGTCTTCATTTTTCTCTGTCTGTGTCCATAAGCGTCTTTGTAATTTGATTTGTTTATGCCTCCCTTTTGTCTTTTTGCTTACTAAATCATATGGACGATTGAATTGCGGCCTCTTGATCTGATCACCTATCTAATTAGATTAAATTTCGGTGTATGTCACTTGGCTATAGACACGTTTGCTAATAGGCGAACTCACCATGATATGAGTCTGGATCGCGGTCTGATAGCCGACCATTCCACATGGATTAAGGCAATGGTAACATTACCTTGGGGGTCGCTTTTTCAAAGATGATTCTGGTTATTTCTTCTGGTTTGGTTGGTTTCCACTTACTAGTTGAACATGGCCTGTCTAACTACCGATTAACACCTTTGTATTTGGGATAATGGGTGTCTTAAATGGAGTTTTCTCAGGACTGTCGATGAAAGGGTTTGTGCAATGTGACCAGTGAATTTCAACTGAGCCAATGCAGTTGTTCCATTCGTCTTGTTTATAGAAATGTTCATCGGATCATGAGTTGATGTTTATTGTAATGTGACCACACTACAGTTCTTTTTCTAACTGGTATGTTCAGATTAGAACGTACCTGACAGCGAGCTTGAAAAAACGTGGGCTGTCTCGGGTTATTTTTACAACGCGGAAGACCGCATGACAGTTGCCCCCCTGTCTTAAGCCTATCGGATCTTAAGTGAAGTAAATTCCGCGCCCAACATTGAACTCTGTGTAACAAACCGTTTGGAATTGCCACAGTTTTTGACTGTGGTTTAGGGATAAGGCGACTGACAGTGTCAAACGTGAACGGTCGGAAAGGGAAGCGTACGCGATGCGGAACGCACACACTACCAGATAATAATTGACACTGTGCATGTGTGCAGACCAAGGTGTGGACGCAATGATTGTTTTTTTTTGTGCCGGATGTTTCAGCCTATCTGCGTGCGGCGTAGGATGTAAAATACCCATCAACGGAAAGCAATGGGTACCAGGTTGTATAGAGCACTTTGCTGTTCCTGGGATGTGTGACTGGTATTCGGTCATGCGGCTCCCACAACATTTTTGTATTTGCATATTCCAGTCAACGCCTCTAACACGTAGCTTTAGTTAATCCAACGTCCACAAACTGGCTAGTGCAGCACTTACCGACCGTATCCGACGAATTGGTTCGAGTCTACTGTTTGGTTAAAACGTCATTGTTTGACTACCTCTTGGTTCATCATTTAGCGCATATTTCTTACTCTTCTTAATACTCAGATAGCACACGGACTGCTTGTTACAATTTTTATTGAATATATTCCGATTATTTGAGCCACTTTTTAGTTCCGAAAGATAAGCGCCTATCTGTTATCCGCGGATGAGTGCAGCAAGTTGTTGAGCGCTCGATTAGACAATATAAATTTACTAATCAGAATCGGATAGAACACACGTAGTATATATTCGATCACCGCCAACAATGATCCGAGGATACTTATGACAACACAACACTCATTCGCTATTATCAAAATTACTCTGTCCGCAATATTACATGCTGAATATACTATACTATCTAGTTAGGTGAAACGGGCCACATTTTATATTGTCCACTATTTTACTGCAATTGTTTGGGAGTTTTCTGAGAGTTACTACGGATTCGTTAGTAGTTCAGACGGTGGTGTATCTAGCACGATTTTGTTACTTGTAGACCTTTCCGTTTGTTAGCTACTTTCATAGAATTCCTTTAAATCAAATGATTAAATATTACGTCTTATGATCACAGGATGTCGTCTACATTGAGCCCACTAAATTATCGTACCAACGGTGCTGTCGTACGCATGGGCGACGGGAGTTATGGAGTTATGTAGGTCGATTTCATGTATTGTTGATCCATGTGCATCGTCCAGCAGGGCGAGTAGTCGGTAGGCAGTTACCAGACGTACATCCTACCAAAGAGGAGCATTACATGATCAAACAACAATTGTCATCGTCATTCGAGGACAGCCATTGGATGAGTTAAGAGATGATAAATCGTTGTACATCTACTGCTGATGATCCGGAAGTAATCCTGTATATTGGTTATTCAAAATGTAACTGTCTTTCAGAGTCTATTTCCCGAAAATTTGACTCTTAAAGGGAGGTCACCTGTAGCAATCTTTATCCTTAACTGTATCTGTAAACTAACTGGGCATTAATGTGAATAGGTCCGATGATTCTGAATTACCGTTTCAGTTGTACGGTATTTTCAACTGCGTCATTTTCACACACTGACGTTAATAGCGATAAAAAATATTGTAATACTCGAAATTAGGGACTTCGAATAGCCCTAGAAATTGTACTCGGATTTAAACCTCCCACGCAAGTAATAAAGAGGAGACGTACCAGTTGCAGTAAGCAGTTCATATTCATGAGACAAGAAGCCAAATTTATGGATGTACAACAGTATTAAAGAAATCACAGTCTATCATTGGCTGGTCGCATTACCACATAAAAAGTCACAAACTGAACGTTAATTGGTGCAACACGGAACAAATAAATAAGCGAATAACAGAAGGCGTAACATTGAGACTGTTTGTCCAATCCTGATGTAATATCTTCAACGTTTGGATTCGTCTCTTGTTAGAACTCCTGTTGTATCTAGGTTTGGGTAAGCGGTGAATCGAGTAAATTTTCATCACAAATATGAGCTGTCTTCTTTTGTGGCTCTCCAAGCACCTTAACCCGGGTGTCAGATTTGAGTGAACATGGGTTTGTTAGAAAGCGCCACAGAAATTTCGTAGGGAACATCATACCCACTAACTTCTGGACTGAGGCAGGTTCTCAGCGGTTATCTATACTGCTAACTTTCTCTCGATAAGCTCCTAAAACTTGGTTTCCTGAGCACTGTCATGCACGCATCTGTGATAATCGTGTTCGAGAAAACCTAAGTAACCGGCAATAGCGAAGGTTTAGCAAACGCCTAAGCTTCTGTTCCAATATGCGTTAATTTCTTGACCGCCATAGCTGTTCTGGCCACAACACAGATAGATAGTCCAATAACCACTCCGAACGAGATGCAAAGAACTGACCGTGGATTTGTGAGTGTTGAGTTTGTGTTTGGCCACACTCTAATCAAAGACGTGTAATACTCATTTTTATCAACCCTGTGATCAAACGCGAAGTAGTTTGTATGTATTATCTTGATTCGTTTCTTATCAACTGCATTCACTTCAGCTTTTGCTTTTTACTTACCGTTATGCCGGTTAGTTTGATTTTGTGGGTCCCAATACATCCTGTCGAGTCTCTGTCCTGCAGCCACAGAAACAGGTTGTACTCTGTATTTTTGGTAATAGACTGAAAAAGAACTTAATTGACTGACCAATTGTTGGTATTAAGAATGTTATCTTGGAACGGAATTCATTGACGAAGTGAGAATTATCGTTTACAGATGAACGTGAGATTTGCGAACAGAGAGGCTATGAGACGGCTGCAACCATGGGATATTCTGTTGTCTTAATCCAGGAGCTTTGTCATTAAACTTGGTTTCGTCATCGACATTGATAACACGTGATTCATTGTTCTAAGTGCTTTTTGTATTCGATAAGCCCACGCGTCTATGTGAGTTGGACGAGTCTAGAGACCCATATCCTAACTGATAGTCATTTGAAACTTCTTCCAAAACCACGCCATAGATGCAACGTGGCGAACGTCCGTTTCCTGATATCGGAGACGGGTTTAGCTATCATGGGGCGTCTCCGATTAGGATTCGGACACATAAACCCCGCTAATTGTGATTGTAAAAATGATCACCTAGCTCGATTGCGCACTGTGCGTATGAGATCGGTTAGTTGGACAATCTCTCGTCAGAAAAGTGTTGCTATGTGGTTTTCATAACAACAACATGAGGATCGTGAATCTCCTGTGAAATAAATATTATGTTGGTTTGAGGTCACTACCTTCCAGACGAAGCTGGCAAATGTTTACGGTATCTCTTCGCATAATGTTAACCCTCCATCTACCTACAAATATTCTCTTACCTGAAAGTTATTTATGTGGCGACATACTCTTCTTCGTCAGGTTTCAAGCTTTCGTGTTAGCTGACCTACTCCAAATGACTAGAAGTCCCAAGCCTCAATCTGTTCTACCCGATTTACTGTCCAACCCTTGCGCATACGTTTCAGCTGCCGGAAATCCGGTAACAGTTCATTGTTAACAGTCCTTTACCATCAAAATAACTACTTGGTTCGACAGTATTGATCATAAGCATTTTGCATATAGCAGTTAGATATGTCTAAGTAGATCAAAGTGGGCATCGTATAAGACATTATTGACAGCGTTGGAGTTATCATCGCCCGAGACCGAAACACGTATGACGAAAAAGCAATGCTTTCTGGCCTGTTCTAACAGATGTCGACTGATGTTCTAAGTCTGACAGTATGTAAACGATCACTCGTTGGGGTCCATTATAGGTTTATAGGTTGTTACACTAGAGAAGATCATCGCTTGTGTGTTCCGTTCTCTCTTGATAGTTGAAAAATTGTGTTGGACAGTTTATTGGTATAAAGAAAAAGGGGAATGGAACTGAGTAGGTGTATATTCTGTGAAGCCGCTAGCTGCAATCCTTTCAACAACGTGTATCCTTAGTTAATGAGAGGAGATGTGCCAGTGGATGACCCGGTGTGTGAAGTGTTTTGTGGGCAAGAATTAAGTCTCCTCTGAGATATCTGTCCTTAATTGAAAATGGACCCAATTCTGCCAGTCTCTCCAGATAGAGAGTCTTATTGAGCCGCATAATTCTTCCCCAATAAGTGCTAAATCCTCTCTAGGATAAGGACGACAGACTCGCATGCTTGTTTCTAGGGATGGGCGGAGTATGGAGACGAACACAGTGGATAGCACTTCATGGTGGAAGATTCCACAAATCCTACCCAGAAAATCGAGGGATATTTGTACTTTTTCAGACGCAGCAACACTATTCACTGAATGAATACCTCGGCAGGTCAGCGTACTAACCTTCACTGCACTGCACTTCAAAAACAAAAGAGAAATCTAGTACGTTGAGGGCTTGGCGGAGCACGTACAGTTGGTTCAACGAATACTCTAGAAAAATGAGTTTAATCCATAAATGACGTCCTCCATGATACAAGGAACGGTTTACCACAAGTATCATCATTTGGGTGTCACCAAAACCTAGAGCGCAAGATGTAAGAAAGGAGCGAGTGTTCACGTGAGTACCGTTCATCGGTGAAAACGCTGCAAAATGGCATTCAAATAGAGTAAACCAAGCAATCAGCAAGATATACGCCAACGCTAAACTTAGTATCCAATTCGCCAAATACGCAGTACTCCAATTTTATACCGAAAATAGACTATCGGCTCAAAATACGTTTGTGTATATCTTCCCTCTCACTCGTTCTTGTAGAGCAGGATAAATTGGTCGATCAGCGATACAGCTTTAGAACCGAATCCGGGTTCACCGCTCGTGTTGGTTGGGGCACGGTGAAACGCAATCACTGAGATGTGTTACTTCTCGCTCACCTGATTCAAAGTGTACACCTGGTGAACACTGATCAAGAATTCCAAATGGTCTATCAAAAGCCTAGTAACCAATCGATAGTCGAACGAATGAGAACATTCTGTACTGGCGAAGCCATCGGAATCAAGAATGAATATTAAAAGTCCACTTCTTTGCTCACACGATGCTTCAAGTTCAATCGCGCCTAACTATTCTTACGACGGGTTGCAGAGTCACCGTTCCGAGGTTGATTGTAATCACATTGATTTGGGTGAAAAACTGAACTAGAGAGATATCGATATCTTAGCGACAGACAAATCAACGTCTTTGACCACGTAAATTTTAGACTCACTGGCCGGGCTAGGATTACGAAAATTACGTTGTATCATACAATTTTGACTGCTGTATATCACACACGTAGGCTGTGTATTGCCTGACTACTCAAACCTATGCAAAATCCATCGTGGCAGTCAGGATTCGAACCCATATTCCTGTCGTTTGTCGTTGGCCTCGTTAGCATCGAGCAAGCGCAGTCTACCGTTGGCCAGAAACAGACATTAATGTGACAACGTGAAGCAACCAAACGATAGCTGGATTCTACTGAGTAACCGTTCATCACCGATTTCGGATCATGTTTGAACAAAACGCACTGAATCCATTAAGTTACTGATAATCAGGGGATTAGTCAGAGTTTGAAAGCAACAGAATTTTGACAGCCTCGTCGAATCAAGTGAATTGATGCTGCTGTCCGTTTTAGGGTTGGTCGATAAAACCAGCCAATATAGCTACGAGTTACAGATAGTGGGCTGCATGAATCTGTGAAACGTTTCCTATTCTTATTATCTAACAATATTTAGCTTTTATACAATAAAGCTTTTGCATCATTTATCACGTGTTGTTCAAATTCAGTCGAAGTGACCTTGTAGCACAGTACAAAATTTGTGCACACCAGTCTGCTCTCTGTCTGATCAGTCACTTGACGATACTCCACGGTTCTATCACTCAGTTTGTTAGCTCCATCGTACTATGAACATCGTTGCAGCTTCGAATTCTTTCAAGCAATCTAAGTGCAACTCAATTGCATTCATGTTTCTCGGTCACTGATATGTTGGAACACTAAGATGGTCATTTTGCATTCGCGTGAATATCCTCTATGAGTCCAGTCCCTACATCATCGTACTTTGCCTGAACTCCTCAATCTTTGTGTTACATTCATTTGTTTTGTTATCACTGTGAGGTACGTTTGAATTTACTTAGGTTATTCAGAAATTCATACTTGACTACTGCGCATACCCACTGTCGCCACTTCTTTTGTTTCTCATTTCTTGGGATTGCATCATTTCTGGTAGTATGCTTTTCGTTGTCGTTCACTTGAAAGACAGCCTGAGCCATATTAGTGTTCCGTCATGTCCGTCTGTTTATGAAGTGAATGAGCCTACAGAGCAACACGATAGACATAAGTGAACAACTTAGCTTATCACGAAAGGTTCATGTTGTGTATGCGTCAACGCCACTTGTGTGCCGCACACTCGTACTGAGACCCAAACTGCGTTCTGATTGGTTGAGCCCTCAAAGACCAACGGCACATTCGTCCATGGACATAAAATAATTCTGCGGATCGTAAATGGGACAAAACGTAGTTTGTACTTTTACTGAGTTGGGCGTTCTCTCTACCGCTGTCACAGCACTTACTGTTCGCACACGTATAGGAATACAATAGTTCAGATCTGCATTGTGAATCTGGTTATATCTGCATATCTACATGGCGATAAAGATAGCCAGGTTCTCCTGAAGAGGAACGTGACGTCCCATCTTTTAAACTTTAGGATGTTCGTTTCACAGGGGCACTCGACTTTATTTGTGGGTTCGATGTTGTCATACTGCCCGAAGCTGGAGGTCTCGGAAGTCGCGGTAGTCGAGGCTAGAACCCAGGGTCGCATAGATGGTAGAGGGAGCCCCTAATCACTGAGGTCTCTCGAGTCTACTAGGTCGTTGGCCGGTGGCTTCTTAATGGGGCATTACTGTAGCTGAAAGCACGTAACCCCTCAGGTTTTTAATGGCTACCACCACGAGGATACGAATTTGTCGCTGTTTTGCACTTAGCCTCCTAGGAAGTCATGTATACTTTCGAAAATGTGCGGTGAGTCTCTGGTTATGGTCAGTTGGGCAGAGCCTTCGAATGCCGTAGGTAAGCGCTTAATTTTGAGTGAGTACTCGCAACGCAAATTTGGTCGCTCCACACCTCATACTGGCTGTATCAGGAGAGTTCCAATTTGATAGAAGATCGGTTGTGAACTGTTATTTTGATGTTGTAAAGCAGACTACCAAGTATGCTGCTGGGATAAAATATCATGGTCAGTTAGAGTCGGCCAGTTGACCCGAATTGAACAAGAAAATAGGTTGTTCTCACTTTTGATTCGTTACGCTTGCACTTTTGTGCAGTCTCCTTGTGATACTGATCACCACGATGATTTTCATTAAACAGCATTCATTCTTTATCTCATCATTATTCTCAAGATTCTAGACGCCCCTCACTACTCTGCTTGACCGCAAGCCACTTCCTGGACAAGCTTCTTAGACCAACGCAACAAGTGTGAATTTCCCCCAAACGCACAAAGGATTTCATCTGTGTGTGAATTGGACATCACTCACAGTTGATTGCAGTTATCTCATTACCTCATTAGAGCCGAATGAAGACATACATTGCGATATGTTAGCATTTCATTTACTCTAATCAGTCGCAAACGTAAAACATGCAAGTTATATACATCATACAGATAAGGACAAACAGGGACCAGATATGTCTACAAACACACTAGTTATTATATAATCAGGACAATGGCAACCCGATAGGTTGCCTCAACAACTCTTGTGCACATAAAATCGGCCGGTAAGTTCGGATGAGCACCGCTTCACAAAAAGCTAGTAGCTTCGGGGTTCAATTGCGCAACAATATCTTGAATGAGTTTAATGAGTCAGCTTGGTGACCTGTTGTCATGAGGTGTTTAGCAATCGATGACGTTGGGTCTCGAGCCATCAGTGCAACAAGCTGAGACTGGTGCGTCATCTGTTGTTTCAATGAAGGGAACTCAGTGTTTCAAATATCTCATTACCGTACATTTTTAACCAATAACTTTGGAAATTACGCATTATCTTCAAGTTTCGTTCTTGTAAGAAATCGTCAGTAATAGATATCCTTGCCGGAGTTCAAATGTTCGCATTGGCAAGAATATGCACTGCTGCCGAGCTGTACCGTGGGAGAGGCTCGAGCTTCTTTTGAAAAGGGTCGGCCGAAAAGTCTACGAAAATGTGAAGGTTGCAATCAACTGTGATTGATGTTCACGTTTTATCAATGAAACTTCACCACTGCCTGTGTGCAATCAAGATATCGTCCAACAACCTAAGTGATTTCTATGAGTTCAACCTGGACAGAAGTCCCATCGTAGGGTCATATATTAGACTTACCAGGACAGTTAATGTGTCTCCACTCGAGAAACCTGATCACCACTCACAAGCGGAAGTGGTTGAGCGTTCACATATGACAATTCGTTCGTGTTTGCTGTGAGGTTAGTGGCGCAGTAGTCAGCACCGTTACCTTACAAAGGTTTGGTCGGAGCTCTGCCCCAGCCATGGCAAGCATAGGCACTACTGACGAGCTCTGACAAGAGTGTAAATCTAGTCTAGTGTTGTTTTTTTTGAAAGAAGCCGACTGGAATATCTATGGAAATGCTACCAGCTGTGAATGATGTTCAACTTTTATTAACGGACCTCTTCCACTGCTTACCATTGACTTTGCTTCCATTTTATCCCTGTCTTGTTCCTTCGTTTATAATATAATGTAATATAGTATGCACGTCCTTATAATCTGAATCACCGATGTCCCCAATGCAAACATCTCATGAATCTCATGTGATGACTTAATTTCCATTTCGATTGGCCTCCGCCACTCGCTGTTTGTTCGTAATCTGTAAATTCCTAATCTTTCAACCGTGTTAGAACGGTTGTTTGAGGTAAATTTAGATAAGGTACCACAGAAACCATTGAAGTATCGTCTTCTAACAAGTTGCTAAAATCCGGATTTCTTTTAAACACCATACCGGACTGGAATAAATTGTGATTATCAGTTGAAGCGATAACCGGGTGAATGTGTGACATTCAGTGATGGTCAAGAAGTCGACACACTGATAACGGAAGTTTGAGTGATTGCATACTTCCTCCGTGTACGCACTAAACAGCATAGGGAATCTCTTTTTGAATTTCTTCTTAAGTCTGATGGACGCCGTCCAAGTGTTGTTGTAAATTTGTTGTCCAACCATATTTGAGGCTAGTGTGAAGGTTTAATCGATACTAGATCATTTATATCGCAAGCGAAATTACCTCCATAACGACCTTCATACAGTTCACTTATAATATTTTATCTCATTTACACATTGAGGGTGTGAATTTTGATTCACTAAAGCTTTTAGATGCACAACGTACACCAGCACTTACTCTGAGTTGTGTACGTTTTTTCGGGGTTTTCGCCATGCACCACATGGTGGTTATGTGAACTGCTCAAATGGTTTCACGTGTGCTAGTTTACCTTTCAGCTAGTTCCGATTAATTGCAAATTAGTTTGTGTTGTTTGTGTCTGTCAGACCACTGAACTCGTTATTTCCGCCTGTCTGTTAACTTGAAGATTCATAACACTTTGGGATGCTGTAGTTGAATGAAAAATCTGGAGTTGAATACATGTTTCGTATACTTCGGATTATATTGGATCTAATTAATGATGAAACAATCGACGTTGATCGATTGTTTGTTGCTTATTTGTTAAATGAAACAACAATCACGCAGGAAGCTCTCGGTGATTTCTTACACAGGCTTGAATCGACTGTTCGTTGGGACAAACATGCTATGGAAGGTTACAGGGTATTATACATTCGATATGGTTCATGGATTGTATGGGACAGGAACACGAATAGACCGCTTGAAGAAGTTGTGAGACAGTGTCATCAAGCTGTCCGCTGTATGGCTATGCTTGACGGACTGTCTTATGAGGGAGAGGAATGGTTGGAGACATTGACAACAGAAGAAGTGGAGAGGCATTCGAAATTACATTATGAGGATTCTGGAGAAGTTCTGCGCAAGACCTTTTGGTTCAAACCTGGGGAACCAAACTTCGTACTATGTCACCGGGTGCATTCTGCCTCATTTCAAGACATGTCGGCCACAGTTCAAGCGAGATTTTGTGACCATGAACCAGCTCTTCGAGATTATTTCTACCAGCCCGCCAAATTTCACCTAACTTTATGTGTATTCGCTTTGAATAGCTTAGCAGAGGTGAGTTTATTAATTGATCTGTTTCCACATGTATAATGTACGTATGAATACACTAACACACGGGATACATTTTGGGATTATACTTTATTGAATGGATACTTCCTAAGTAGGTTGAAATCACAGTTTCGGTCTTCTGAATTTGTTCGGTTTTATGAGTTGCAATTTTCACCCACTGGGATCACAAAAGTCAACTGGTCACAATGTTTCCCTTAGGATATCTTCACCTAGTCTGAGAAGTTTTGCCCACTGGGATTTACAAGACGGTCACTATGCCAGTTTCTATTAATACCGGCCAAATTCAGCACTATCTACAAAACCAATGTCGTCCAGCGTCTGGATATGCGTATGTGGTCACGTTTGCTTTAAGGTCAGTGGAACTATGGTTACCATGGTTGCCTCGCCAGCATGATGACCGAAGTATAGCTTCCAATCCGGGAAACGAATACATATCACAGGTGTGCTCTGACTCAGGTGTAGTACCTACACCCAGCCTGCTTGTATGTCTCATCCATCAAATGTGACACTTTTCAATATATTCCCGCGTATCGTTTGCGCCTTTCTATGCAGTTATGTGCATTTCGTATGTTTAACACTTGGTAGTTTAAAATGTAGCACGGCAATTGGCTGCTTCCTTGACATATTCTGAGGTTGTGCACCTTGATTAGGTCACCCTTCAGCGTAGGGTATGAAAGCTTTGTGAAGGCAGCACTCACAGTATGCGTTAGTACAGTCGAGAACTGCAGCTAGGCGCACACACCGGTTGGCGGTATCCGATTCGGATTAGTCTGTGACAGTGACCGAATCTAAAGATTGTCTGCGCTTAACCAACAACGCAAGTGACATACGCTGCACCACTTGCGGTTCCACTCACATATCACGTGTAGAGTGTAAACTCGAAGGAATGAGATCGATAGGTGTGTGAATGAGGCTTTTGCGTCCAGTCGGCTAATGCTGGTTAGCCGATTCATAGGCTGGTTCCAAAATAAAACCCCTATCTCTCGAGAACTAAACAGAGCGACTGCAATGGTATGATCGACACTGGGAAAGAAAGTATTGAAAATATGAGGCAAGAAGTATTTCACTATAGGAGTACATGTTAACGTACTCTAGAGGGGATATGGAGAAAGATCAAAATGCACGGTTAGACTGGAAGAGAACAAGGTAATCATTCATCACACAGTACGCCAACAATGCTAAAGAAAAGGAAAGGTAGAGACCCACAAACAACCAGGTTTCTGAAAATGGGACAGGGTGAGTTCCAGAGGACGGAATTGGTTGATTGATGTGAACAAGAAAAATATGGATATGACTGATATAACCTACTTGACGCGAACGTACTCGTCGTCATTTGGCCGACAGTGTACTATGAATACGTTGGTGACCTACTAATCCAAAACGGCCAGCGAATTCGTGGCCGCACACATCGCAACGCAAAAGTCATGTCACAACGACCTACGGCACCGATGGTTTCATTACGTATCGCTCGTTTACGTTCACGGCCTTGCAATAATTGTTCACTGAACTGTAGCAGCACACCGTTTTGTGGTCAAGGTCATATGCCTGGACCGACTTACTGTGGAATTTGACTTGAGTGTTATGTCCACACATCCACCGCTGAGCGACCCTTACGCGTTTGCACCCGCAGTGACTTCGAACGACTCAGTTTGTCAACACCACACTGTAGTCAATGTCACGTGCACACACGCGTACGCACACACGCGTACGCGCACACGCAAACGCACAAACACACAACAAACCTCATCTCGGGCATTAGTCTATGACACGTGATTCAACCCGGTGTCTTCAACAGAGCTGACAAGACAACGAGACCGTACACACATGTGAACACAACTCAACACAGCTACAGTGCTCCGTGGACTACAGTGTTTCCACCCTATAGATCCTTACGATGACATTTACAGGATTCCACCCAACACTCCACTAACACACCCACTGTTATATCTGCACTACGAACTGAAGTGAGAACTCAAAGGATTTAGGAGGAACCTAGTGTATCCTGACCGAGTCAGCATGAAAGTGAATTACACGTAACAACAAATAGAGCTTACAGTGAACGGATCGATTAGCCAATAACAAGCCTATGAGAAAAGTACAAAGCCTGTCTGGACGCCCGTGACCTTTGCAACCGGCAGGCGTGAAACGGGACGGTTCACGTGGGTGGGTGATTGTGTGTATGTGTGTGAATGCGCATGGATGAACGTAACGTAGATGGACCGCACACTTCTCCCTGTTAAAAAAAGGGAAATGTCACAAGTACGATCGTTTATATGGATTTATCTGAAATCTCTGGATTGGGGGACGTGTGCGTCTTGAATGTCTTCTTTCCGGACTGCTCTCCGGTGGCGGTACATCAGGTTCTGGCGTTCTCGCTTTTGGTAGAGAAAATGTATCAGGTAGTATATCTAGAGGGAGTTCACAATGATTGTTTGCGTAGTTGTCATCTGTCGTGAATCTGCGTTTGATGTGATTGACATGTCTTCTGGTTGTCCCTGCCTGACTGTCTACTGAGTACAGTACATGACGTAGATGGACCGTACACCCAAGGATTGTATCTCTGTATTTTGTCCGAACGTTTGCTGTAAGTACACCTGCTATATTTATCGGTTATTTACATTACACTTTGGTTGTATATCCTTCTGATATTATTTAGATGGTTGGTTATACCGATACTGATTACAAAGTATTGTAATTAGCAAGCCAGCATCCAAAGAACCTTCGGACGCTCATCTAAGTCGTATTTCTTCAGACAGTCCGGTTTAAGGCCAAGTCTTCCCAACATCTAAAATCAATGTTACAACACGAAAAACATCTCGATACTTTCTTGGTGTCGCAGCTTTTGACCACCAGGATTTTGCCTTTCTGTTTTCAATTGTTCGTACAGCAGCTGTTTTGGAATACGGCGAAATACCACGGACGTGACCAGGCCAACAAAACTGATTCAGCATCGGCAGGGCTTCCTTTCCGTTTAATACCGCTCACCGCAGTACCTAGGCGTTCGGAACCATGTCCGACCACCGAATACCCAAGATGCGACTCAGACATCGCAAATGGAAACGGCTCGGATAGCGCACGTTCCGTTGATACAGTGTTCAAGTTTCACCGCTGTACAGCAGTATAGACAGCACAATTGAATGGTGGACACAGAGCAGGGTGGCCATTTTCAGGGCGTTGTTCTTAAAGACACGACTTTCAAGACGTTCGAAAGCAGCATTAACCTTTGTCACGTGAGCTCGCAACTCGCGTTCCGCGGACAGATCTGTGGATAGGTTACTATCCTATTGACAGAAATATGCGCAGCTGTCGACAACATCTCCATTGACGCGAATTTCAGGCGCAGGTGCAAAGACAGCACGTTCGTTCGGAGAAGGCTGAAAGAAATGTCTTACTTGAACACTGCAGTTGAGAAAGCCGTGGCCAGTCGGTTTAATTCGTTTTCGCTGTGTACGAACAACGCGCTATCATCTGCGAACAGCGTCGTGCGCACAATTGAGGTATGTAACCAGATTGAGGTGTCGAAACGTCGAATATTCAGGAGGCGCCCATCCGTCTGGTACTCAACCTCAACGCCGTCCTCTCCAAAGTCCTGAAAAACAACTGTTAGCACGGCAGTCGGATATAAACTAAATAGAGCTGGGACTGGGACACAACCTTGCATCGTGCCAGTGATAATGTCAAAATAGTCAGAGGTCGATCCACCCGACTGCATCCTTGCCTTCATGCTCACTTACAACATTCTAACCTTACCATGCATCGTCCAAAACGCCTCGGTGGAGTCCACGACGAGGGATTGTAGGGTAAGTTGCGTTCCCGGTGCTTATCTCGAAGCTGTCAAGTAGCGAACGCCAGGTCGATCGTAGTGCGATTCATCCGGAATCCACACTGCTGCTCGAGAACACTGGCTTCCAAAACGTTCGCATTCAGCAGATTCAAGAGGATACTTGCAAGCGCCTTGCTTGCGCAGCTCAGCAGGCTGATGCTCCGATAGTCGTCGGGGCACTGCTTGTCACTCTTACCTTCAAACAAAAGTACTATCACACCACCCTTGAAATATTGTACCAGTTATTCCTGCTCCCAAATAGAGTGAACTAGCTGAAGCAAAACGCGTTCCAGCCCCTGTCCGCTGATTTTCGGAGTTTAACCTGACAATTCATTCTCGCGCAGCTTTTCATTTACACAGTTGTCTAATCGCTCTTTGCACCTCTGGGAAATCCGGGGTGAGAACAAGTGCAGAGTTGATGGCCGGTCATGGCAAACTGTTAACGGTCACCCAGTCAGTGATGACAGGACGGTTTAGTAGGCTATCAAAGTGTTTGCACCAGACCTTCATGATGTGCTCTGCCTGGGTGCACGAACAGCACATGGTTGGCAGCATTCGAAACGGATTAGCCTGTCACAGTGACCGAAGCCAAAGGACGTCGGCGCTTAAAGCATCACCACAAATGACTTGCGCTGCACCACTCGCGGTTCCACTCACACACCACGTATCCGGTGTAAACCCGAAGGATTAAGACCAGTAGGTGTGTGAATGAGGCCTTTGTGTCCAGCCGGCCAATGCTGGTTAGCCAATAGAACGGCTTGCACAAAAGGGAAACTCTTATCTCTAGGAAAATAGACAGCGAGACTGCAATGACAAGATCTACACCGAGAAGGAAATTTGTAAAATGCAATACAAGAAACATTTTAGCATGCCAATGCACTCCAGAGAGGATAAGAGTGAAGAAGAAAATTCAGATTGAGCCAAGAAAAGAACAGGCAAATGGTTTATCATGCAATACACCAACTGAGCTGAAGAGAAGAATGGATAGAAGACCACACACACACACACACCCGTAGACACTCACGCAGACACAATGTGCTGTTCGCTCAGGTTCCTGGAAAGACTGACATGCTCTCAGTGAAATACAAACACCGAGATACGCATGAACGCTTACTGTCCGTGTGTTAATAACGTGGTCGACTGATGATTCAACACTAGTCACAAAGACTGCATGCTGAACTTTTATCTTAGGTAATTTTCATCAATAAATCGAAGTAACAATATGCTACATCACGGTATTTCTCATCGATGGGAATCGTTGGCTATTACCGTGCGTGACTAATAGGGGCAAGTTGGGGTCGACTGTTCAGTGTTAAAAAATGGAGTTGGAAGATATGATTGAGACTGAATTGGATTGCACTGAAGTCATGACATTTTAGCTTCTCAGGATCTTGTATGAGGATTTAACGGTTACATCCAGATGAAAGATAACATTGTGTGTCACAGATCTAAATGATGCGTCATTTCAAGAGAGGCTGGCAGAAATGTCTATAGGGATGAGAGCGATACGATTATTTGTGATCGCTGTTCGATTAATGTTCCCCCAGAGTGCTGAAACTAAATGGAACTTACTGTGGATTGATAATAGAATGACCACGGTTTGCTAAACCAGCTACTTTTAGTCTTGGGGACCATGATTACCGAGGTAAATGAAGAGGGGGAAACGTGACCGTTCATTCATATGTTCAACCCCGTATCCAGATCAATGAAAGCAATACGTATTATGATATTAATCCATTTTCATTTATCCAAATTTCACTTTGTACTACAATCACGATGACGCTACGGTGTGTACACGGCATTTTCTTACTTGCTATATGTTTACCTGGCTAGCTTTCGTGAGGCTTTAACGGGCTGGCTGTTAACATAAGCTATGTTTAACAAGACGGTAGATGGACAAAAGCTGCTTGTTTATTTCATTATGTTGCTTCACGCTTTTGAAAATGCTTGGTGCTCGCTGTTCTGTCTGATAAGTTTTATCCTGCTGGCCATCAGGCACATTAAATTCTTTAATATGGAATGTAGTGAAACACATTTTGTCGCACTGACCTGTCTCGTTTGTCCAGCCGTCTTCTTTCTATGACGTAAGTTTTTACTGAATTTTCAGCTGGAATGTTGTAGGACGGTTAGCCAGGCACCGGATGTTGACACTCGTGCCATTAACTAAAACGGTACGGGTGTTATTGATCGTCAGCTTAATTGTCCCGATGCTGACTCGATAACAGAGGCGTGGCTACAGCAAACGTAGACGCCCACCGCCCCGTTCCGTCTTGTTGTCTGATTGCTTAAGATAACTAACCAGGGATATTCACACCCGCGCCTTACCCCGGGTACGTTAAACAGATAAAAACCGCTCAGCCGACCTAACCGTAATGCTCTCACGTCAGTCCAGTGCTGTTCTTGGGTGCGTACATGAATTGCACTGTACCGTTTCATTGTTTGGAATTTAATCGTTTTTACTAACCTAACAATAGGACAAGCACAAACCAGTCTTAGATCAATTCAGCAGACTGGCTGCTGAAGCTTACACCAGTGGAAAGTGGCAATTCACAGCATACACTTAGTTGTGAGCCTACTAAAGACGTATGTTGGGTCTGGTATTTTGTTCGTAAGTGCAATTGGAAAAAGCTTTAAAACTGACCGAAGTCCGATGTTATGTCGCACACTGATCTAATGCCCGAACTGAGGAAACCACGATAAGGAACTTTGTGTGCTGTCTATGGGGGATATCGAGAGTTATCACAAATAAATTTAGTACCATCGAAGCTGAACCCACACGCTTCATCATTCATATATACAGCTTAGAAATATGTGTCACCTAGTGCCTTTGCCGAAAACATATCATGTATTGATTACATGTGACGAACGTGAACCATTCTTTGTTCTAACATTTCTGTCGGGTTGTGCTTCTTTCTGGGTATCTCCGGATGATTATCACAGAGCACTTGACTGAATGATAAGCAGAGTTGGAGAGTTAAATTCATACTGTAATGAGGACAGTTTGAAAGTTACTAAACAGCAGCTGTAGGCCAATCCCAAGGATTTTATTGTCTAACTCGCGGACGAAATGTGTTGGTAAACGATGTATGGAAAACTTCACATATATCACATAGTTTTCGGTGAATGTCAAAATGCAACTGAATACGCCACTGAATACCGCTCATCTCCGTCGTAACAGATTACATTTGGGCCGCTGTAGATTGAAAAGCAAGTTATTTAATTCAAGTTTTCCCGGGTCCTCCACAAAAGTACACATGTTTGCATGACAAGGACATCAACCTCCTTGGACCACGAATGAACCTGTTTATGGTATATTTTACCTACTTTCCAGGGAAGTGTTTTATTAGAGTCGTTGTTTTGTGTACCTTTGCCCACCACTAGTTTGACTATTCGAGACTTCATGATTTTAGACAATGGCTAATTATACTTTGTGCTGACAGTGCGTTCCAACACTATGTGACCGATGGTTGGTTATTGCTTTATAAGCACAAACGAAGTCAATGTGTTCTAAGAGTGTAAATTTGGTAAACACTCGAATGTTTCAAAATTAAATCGCATTTTTATGGTAATGCTTCGTTAAAATCACGCATTTATTTAGTCTAGATAAAATTTTATTTAAAAATATACTGCTTATGAACTGCCATGTTGTATCCCGTGAGCTCAATATACAGCCAGGAAAGTAGCTTGTGCATTATAACGAGTCGACTAAGCGCGATCAAATTTCGTAAGGAAGCATACGCGCAACGTGAAGGCGAGTGCAGGAATCAATATGCGCATCGAACGCCTTAGCTAATCGATCACACAACTGGTCACTAAGACACGATGGACACACGCAATGATATGGCCTGAGGAACAGTTTGTCAGTGCCCGAACGGAGAGCACAGGGTTGACGACACCGGGTTTGGGTTAGTCTGTCGCAATGATGCTAGCCAAAGGAAGCTTGCTGATATCACTTTCTACAACTGGCTTGCGTAGAACAACTTTCGGTTCCACTTACGCATCATATATCTGAGGGAACAAGACCAAAGTACGTCTGATTAGAGGCCCTTTTGGTCTAACCGGTCAATGTTGTTTGGCTAGCTGGTAAGCTGATATGAAACAGAAACTTTTATCTCTTAATCGAAAATTAGAGAAATTAAAGTGGTGTGATCTAAGCTGAGGGGGAAGACATTGAAAATACAAGGCAGGAAATATTTCAGTATGGGAGTACACACGTTTGCACCTTAAGTACGAATGGGAAGAGAAGCCACAGTTTAAATTTGTACCAAAAAATAAACAAGACATTCATCACATAATGCACCAACAGACCCGGTGAAAAGGAAGTGTAGAAGGCCACTATGATGTGGGCGATTTAACAAACGACAGCGGTTGTTTGTCGTTACGAACCGAAAATAGACATAATAGACATAATTTACTTGTGCCTAACGTACTTGGAGTCTCCCCGCTAACAGTATACTGCAGGTACGTTGATTACCTAACACTCCGAGATGGCCGGCGTAAACGCAGCACTATTAAGCACAACATTATATATTCGTGTTACCATGACCTACAGCACCTATAGTTCCTTCGCCTACCATTTGCTTGAATTCACAGCCCCGTAGTTGTTGCTCATTGAACCTTCAGACGCCCGTCATGAACACACTTTTTCGGATCGTCCGGTTCGAATCTAAGTCATCCTAAGGCTTAAAATATGTACTACAAGACGAAAGGCTCACTTGGACATTCTCCTCATATCGCAGTTTCTGACTACCGGGATTTCCTTTACCTGTTTTCACTTGCCCATACGTCAATTGGTTCGAATCTATCCGTCCCTCAGTATACGGGAGTGTTTTAGTCAACAAAACTGAATAAGCATTAACATGACTTCACTTCCATCCGAACTATTTCAGTGTTCTGAACCATGTCTGTCCATCTACGCGGAAGCAGTGTGCTCACATACTGCATATTCAATTGATTCGGTGTTCAAAGTTTGCTGCCGTTAATTGACGTAATTAGCAATACTGAACAATAAACAGCCAACCTTGTTTTCATTTTTAGGCTGCGGTTCGTCTAGACACGGCTATCAATACGTCTGTACGCAGCACTTACCTTCGCCACGCGGGATCGCAACTTGCGATCAACGGACGGATCTGCTGACAGATAGATACTTAAGTGCCAGAAGTCTGTACAGCTATCCACAATGTCGCCATTGATACTAATTCCAGGAGTAGACACACCACATTCTCTGTCCGAACGTCGAGAGAAATAAAACATCTTATCTATGGTATAGCCCAAGCCAAATTGGGGTGTTAAGGTTGCAAATTTGTGTCCAGTCGTTGAAGTTCAATCTCGCTGTGTGTAAACAGGATACCATCGTTTTTTTCACAACCGCATTCAGGTTGTCGAACTGATTAGTCGATTTGGATCGCCGAAACGTCAACGATTTAGTAAGCGGCCATCCGAATGATATTCAACTTCCACACTATCCTTAGAGTTCAGGAGGGCAGTTGTTAACATTGCGACCAAATACAAAACACACATGATCGGATCTAGGATATAGCCCTACTTCACACCAGTGACTGACAAAAACATCAGAGGTAAATCGACATGACTGCACCTTGGCCTTCATATCCACATGTGATATTATAATTACATGGACACTCAAACTTACCAAGTACCGTACATAAGACCTCACGGCTCACGGAATCGAATGTCTTAGTGAACTTCACGAAGAAGGTATACAGCGACTAACTGCGTTCAAGTTACTTCTAGATCTGTTGTGACGGCAAGTTGTTCACGGTCCCTCACTCTATGGTGGTCAGCGGGTTTAATAGGCTACCAAAACGCTTTCTTGATATCCTCCAGTTGATTGTACGGAAAGCCAGAATCCACGTTAATCAGTGCTTTAGTTGACTCGAAGGATGGGCCAAAAATATGTCTTAAGCGAATCGTAGAGCTCTTTTCGATGTCGGTGTTCAACGTAGTCCGGCATCAGCTGGGCTTGCTTTTCCACCAGTCATCCCTGATATTTCGGAGATGTTAGGCAAGTTGACGACGAACAGTTCGGAATGTGGCTCTTTCGGTTTTAATGTCTGGATCCATCGTCGGAACAGCAATCGTCTCGACCGTCTCCCTCAAGAAGCTGCAGATAACTGTATTGGTATCCGAAGACCCCAGGCGTTTCTGGAGCTGGATACCGATCCTCTCGATGGCTGCTACCTTGAGTTGTTCTTTGAGGTGTTACCAAATACCGTTGGAATGGTGGATACAAGAACGTAATTCAGACAAACAACAACTGCACGCCGAAATACTGCCCTTGTCTTTGAGTAATATTCAGTTTCTTTCCTTGCCCAAATGACCTAAAATAGACACGAGTAAACAATTTGGTGCTGACTAGCCTACGATCAGTGTTGTACTCAGCCTCCGTAACACTCGCAAGATATTTGTTTCCTTAATTTTGCACTGTCGCACGATTACGTAAGCAGTCAAACGGTGATGGCCGCTTTGTAGACGAATTCACTTCTCGATACTGGTCACATCCAGCTGAAATCGGATGTTTGTGGTAGCCAACTCATGAGTAGTACACAGTTGGAATAGATTTTCACCGTTCTCACTGACTGCACCGTTGCCGTGAAGTCCGAAGACACTCTGTCAGACTGTGGAGTCGCCCCAACTCCGACTTAAAAGTCATGCAGAACAAGTAGTCGGCCACCCATGGATGTCAAGCAGATTGCGGCACAGAGGTGACCATGGAACTAGTCCTTTGTGTCATCGATAAGATAAATAGTTGAAACCCAAACACCGAAAAATGTGGCAGAATGGCCTCACCCGAGCTCACGTATATGATTCGAGGGCTAATGCCATACGGTTCGCCTATCACCAAAGAAGTGGTGCGGATAGATGCTGCAAAGCTGACACCGGGCACCTTCTGCCGGGCACCTTCTTATCTAGCAGAATATGTGTCCAACATCTCGGGTCTTACCTCGGTCTGGAAGGTATGTTTCACTCAAAGTTGGGACATCGATGCCGTAGCACCTAAGTTTCATGGCGATCAAGGCGATGCGGTGTTCCAGCCTTCTGATGCTCCATCGATCCGGCCTCGAGCGCACATTTCATATCCAGATATGGAACCTCAGATTGAGACCCTTACTCAAGTGCCTTACCTGTAGGCAGCAAAATACAGGATTTGCCTGAGAGACCCCACTCTGAGTCTCTGAGTCAAAGTCTGTCTCACTTGGCAGTAAGGACCTAACCCAATCCGGGGTTCGGTAAACAGGAGATTGAATAAGTTACTGTTTTGTAGAGAGTAAGTGGAACACTTATTAGGAAGTTGCATTATGATTGAATGGAGTGAGCACTTTTATGATTTGACAAATTGACCCAACTGGACTGAAGTCAATGAGGAGATCGAATGAATTCTGGTAAGATCGAATTTTCCATCAAGTGAATCAAAACAATACATAGGAACTAATACAAATATCATCGACACTCTGTCGATAATGAATACAACGGGCTTTTTAATGAAATAACATTGCCCTTCAGAACCGCTCCATTCAAAGTCCGCTGCACGACATATCGTCTGGACTGTTGTTTCAGTGATCTAGATTGATCACTGAAACAGTTCTATTACATTATAATCGCTTCAACGTCGGCTGTCCTTAAATCACCTGATAAATTCAGGAGAGTAATGGGTACATCTTCCCTAAATAAAACTACGAAACTACAACTCTGTCCTCTTGGAAGGTGTGCTACATACATTTGACTATTTCGAATAGCTTTTAGTCACGGCAAAATCAAAGCGTTTGCTGAAAGAGGTTCATAGTATTCATCATTGTTAGAGCGTCCACTTCTTTCCGTCCAAAAACCACCTCCATCCTTGAGAAAAAAGACAGTTGATTTTGTCCTAATTAGCGGACCTGTTCAGAGCGGCCGAGATGTGACCTCGGCTAGTTTTTAGCCGTCCGAATTTTTATTCCGCTATGCGCATTAGTGACACTAACCATTTTTTTAGGTAAATGTCCTTTTTATAATTCGGGAATGTTCTTATTGCTACTGCGCACCATATGAGTACTTTCTCTTTGTTGCCTTGGTCACAAACGTTTTGGTGCGGAACAAAGCTCTTTTTTGTACGCGTCTTTTGGCTTGTCTTGGGAGCAAATCACGGGACAGTTGCGGTACTTTTTCGGGACCGAGCGTTCGTGTTAATTATTGCCCGGATGAGAATCCGAATTCTACCAAGTGCATTACGATAGCAAGGACGAACCAGTGTATCGTTTAGGAGGGTTTACAACAATCATGTCGTCAGTTAGACTCCTTAATAAAGATGGAGCTCTCTACCCTGTAGAACTTTATAATTCGTAGTTTGTACTGGTATCTGGAACACCTTTAATCCAAGTTTCACGTGGTAG
>LUCH01001904.1:98655-113378 GCA_013368495.1 Paragonimus heterotremus
TTGCTGGTTTCGAGCGCAAGTTACATATAATGCTGATTAACTGAGTAGCGACCAAGAAAATCACGGTGCATAATTGATTGGTCTTGTTTATCGGGAGCACATAAAATGGTACAGAATGTGTGTTTGTTTGAGAATTACACGAATCCCGTTCGTCGTGACCCTGCTTAATGCAACGACGTGGAACGAACACATTTACTCACAGAAAGAAACCTATGCGTTCGTCATTGAGACTAAACAAAAACAATAGCGATGACCGTTTCGTGTAAGCCAAAGGGTACTGGGGATAGCGAGCAGTTTGAAAAGACTCCGGTATACTGGTTTTTACTGGGTTACCTAAAGTCTGATCATGGCATATCAAGCAGTTGGTGCATACTTTAAAATTACACTCTTTCGGGCAATTGTTATGAAGTCACTTTCTTTGTAGTCAATGTTTGGTTATTTTCGTCAAAATGTGCATGGCATAGAACATCTTACATTTTGATAATCTGTATCGATTTAATTGTTATATTTTGCCTGTTGTTTAATGCATATTCACGTGAGCTTGTAACATGTCTGATATGTTACGACAGGCTTCAGTTAAGCCCATTCCACATTAGCATCTTTTCACTTGCAGTCATATCACTGTTTTCATGAAACTAAGAACATTTACGGATATTTTATAAGCCAACCAACGAACACAGACCTTGATGCACACAAAGTCGTTTTGTGTCATTCAACTTCTTCCTACTAAGATAAGTGTCGAAGGAAGTTACAGTTCACTATTATCTCTTTATTCACTTACAAGGAAACATCCCGATAATACATATCTTGGCTATCATTGAACTGGATAAGTTGGGAAAGGAGACAACAAAAGTAGGTCAGTAACACAGTTATAGTTCCTATACACAGGAGAGCACTGTAGCTGTTGTTTGATTAACAAAATCTCAATGATCACAAGTGAATTAGGTTTCGCATCATTCAAAAACACACTGATGATGATGTGACCATTTCTCCAACCAGGAGGCGATTTCTCTGCCATATTGCATAAGGTTGACATCGACAGAGAATCCGGAGCTTCAAAACAACGCAGAGGCTCTTAAATAACTTTTCTTAAGGAGTATAATTTTGTTATCAGCTTCACCGACACAACGAAACGGAAATAATCCCGCCGGATTTTTCAGCCATTTTCAGGGTATACTCAACAGAATCATCCAGTCCTCCAAGTCAGTTGACTTCCACATTCATGATTTCTGCCTCAGATATCCCAATGGAACAGAATTGTATAAATTCCTTAAAGACTGTTGCATGAATTGTAATTTTTGGACAAGTTCCTGACTGACAACCATGTGCTACGTAATGCGGATCGCTCTCTGAATCGCTGTTGTAAACACCTGAATTGATACATTTTATGGACAAGGGAGTAAGAAGCGCATGGCAGAAATCCCTTTTCCCGTTTTGATATGGGCAAAACAGAAGCCTCGATCCTACAGAATAACGGCTGAAGAATCAGTTCATTAATTTGAAGTTAAAACAATAGAAAGGTGCAAACAGTCACCTTTTTCTGCTCGAGAACGCTTGTGGTAGAGAGAAAAACATAGGGTATGTATACAGTGCATGATAACCCAACAATAATACTGAATCGGAAGAATGAAATTCAGTCACTAAAGACAGTAGTTGAGGTCAGTGATCCTTCAATGAGCGTGACGGAATAAAAGTGGAACAGGTAAGAAATAATGAAATTTTTTTAGGATTCTGAAAGTTTTCAGTTTTTTCTCGTTGGGGAAAACCGTGTTATCCATAGAAGTGGTAATTGCAGATGAAGAAGTGGGGTTTTCTAATAATCATGCGACTACTCATGCTATCAACCAAGTTCACAGTCACATACTCGCTATTAGCATCAGTCAAAGGATATTGAGCAAAATCGGGCTGTTATGAATAATGAGTTTTGCAAACTAGGGGATGAAGCGACTTCTGTTTAACATGATACTCGAAAGACCGTCAAATATAGAGGGGACTACGAAAGTGGAAAAAAACATGTACGTATCCTTTCAACGCAGGTAACCTAAAATTGGACTCAAATTTTCATGCTGTCGTTTTTTATCTGTAGTTTAGCTCCATTGTTGCCCTGCACTTCAGAAGTTACTCACAATTACTTTTAGTCATTATCGAATAACATGATGGTTTATTAAGTATTTTGTTAGTTACGTTTTGTCCTGTCCTTATTTCCAATTACTGAGAACTCAATATTTGTCTTATAGTGCTTGCTTCTAATTGGAGGTAACTCGATACGGATCCAAGAGTGCTGGATTTCAGCGGACGTTCGCCGCTGCAACAAGACTTTACGTTCATTATCAGTACAAACTAATCATATGAAACGGTCTGCAGAGTTACATGTGTCAGAAGTGGTACCATTTCAAGTGCGCTGACCTCAAGGAAGGCTAGTACAAGTTAATATCTCTTTCTACTGCACGAGCTGTACTTATAACGACAACTGAAGCACCGCTTTGCCCCTGGCTACGCACCACGAGGAGTGGTCGGATGCAGAAAGGCCGTATATACGGACGCGGCACTCTTCTTAAATCCATATCTTCTCTTATTTTTCCCTATGGATTAGGGTAAATGTATAACAACATACATTTTTTTTTAAACGAGTGGGTAGCCACTGTCCTCCTTGGTGTTGCAATCATCAAGAAGGCAGTTGCCCTCTCTAATCAGATATGGAAGAGATTACGATGAAATTGAAGGAGAGAGCTTTCAGAAAAGGAAAAGTCGTTTTATGAGGTTGATTCCCCCAACATCAGCAAATGAACAAGCCAAATCAGTCTATGAATTTTCTTTCCCTGAAAATTAAAAACTTCTTACTCGTAAGCAAGCTACGCGCTATATCAACCAAAAAATAACGTTGTCTTATGGCAACCTCATCGGCTATACTCAGCCCCGAGACAGCAGTTGAAAAGACACTGTCTTCGGAATCTGTCGGTGCCAACGTGAAGGGGATGTATCTTCATCACTGCTTGTAATATAGAAAGAGACGTAGTTAGCGGACCAAAACAAACTTAAGTTAAGGCCCAACGTAAATTAAAGTTGACGACTAAATTTGTACTTTCTCTCCTTGTAGTGTTCATTCAGTCACCTGCGCTTGTATTAGAAGGCGGGGATGTGTTTCTGAAGCGGTCATTCCGACGACCGACCCTTCAGCTACAAACGCAAGCGTTGAGAACAGTGGGGTTGTTCAAAAATTGCCTTTCGTGTTGCTTTTATCAAGGTCTACTAAAGGGCAGTGCACAAAATTCGTCCTCCTAAGAATTCGGAACGGAAGAAGCCTGGTAAGGTTATCTCTTACCAGTAAAAATAAAATTCCTTGGTCCTTTTCATTAACCATTTTCACAACGAAGTCCAACCCCTTGACTGCCGCAGTCTCTTCCTCGGATATGGATCTCATCTGCAAAGTTACTCGTAGTTCTTTTACTTCTCTCTCCTCAGGAAAGCAGAGGAGGCAGTAGTCTTTAAATTCAAGTATACCAACCGTCCGACTGTACTCGATAAAATACCACAACTTTGGAATTTGATTCTTAACACACAACCGGACATCACTGCTTGCACAGAGGCCTGGGTTACAGGTGACATCAATGAAGAATAATTGAATGCTTGTGAAAATTCGTTTTATCGAGCTGATTTTACCAAAGGAAGTATGTGAAGCTCTGCAATCGTCCTGAATCACAATCTCCCGACATCTATTTTCATCGGCGACTTTCAATCATCTGATAAAAGTGACGTTGTATGGTTTCGACAAACATTACATAGCCAAGACCGACTCTTAGTGGCAGTTATCTATCGTCCTTCCCCACGCAACACTTCAGACGACGAAGCAGTTCAAGCAGGGCTGGAAAATTGCCTAGGATTATAAAGCTGTTCATGTTTATTCATTATTAGTGACTTCAGTGCTTCAGAAGTCCATCGATTTCCTACCAGCACTGTGGAAGCGCATTCTCGATTCATCTTTTGTGGATGTTCATACGACTGAGAGCGTGCCTATAGCCTGTCATTTCCCCGACGCGGCATTGTTATGCTCATATTCTCTCTCAGACTGACCTAGTCATTACTAATGAGAGCAGCCTAATAAACAGAGTGGTTATCAAACAGAAATTTGGACACAGCGACCACTCTCTGATCCTCTCTGTTCTTATCAGCTACGGGTTACAACAACCAGTGAAAAAGCCTACAGTTCACAATGCAAGTAATACCGATTTTGATGCCCCGACAGACTACCATGATCCATCTCTATCAGGGGTTTCAAAACACAATTCGGAAGTCAGACTGTTTTCTCGTACCACGCAAACTGTACACTGTCTCTCTCCTATTGGTGACCTTTTCTGTATAGAAAGCATTCTTTATCTGATGACTGTTCCTATTTGTTCGCGAAACATAAGCTTACGTAAAACTCTTAGAACCTGAACTCTTTGCACACTGTTTGAAATAGGTGCAAGAGTGGAATCCGTAATCACACTACACTCGTACACAATAGATCCTATTAACAGCTTGAGCAGATAAAGTTTCTTATTAAGAAATATGCAGCCACTGAGAAGGAATAAGCCTTCAAAGCTTTCCCTGTGACTGTTCAAAGGGTAAACTTCTGACCCTCTCCTTTTTGCCGAGTTATTTAAGGAATACTGTGCGATGACCTTCAGCTGCCGAGCTGGCACCCTAGCCTATTGCCACAAAATTTCTGACAAGCATTAGTTTCAGTTAGTTTCACTGTACCGGGTGTTGGAAAACTTTTATTCAAGGTTACTTCGTATAATACAGTGGGTCCAGATAAGATCAAACTCAGGGTTTTTAAAGAAACAGTTTCTAGTCTGACAGAATCCAATTACATGCTGCTTGAACAAATACTGCGGACGGGCAGTTTTCTTACTGCATGGGAAGAAGCCACGGTCACGTCTTCCTTCAGGAAGAGCGACCGGCATTTCCCGGTTAATCATCGGCCTATCAGTCTTACTAGCGTTGTATGCAAGATAATGGAGCACCGATTAAGACGCACCCTTTGCAAACGCTTCTTGTTGAATGATCTTTTCTCGTGTATGCAGAATAACTGTATTA
The DNA here is from genome assembly GCA_013368495.1 of Paragonimus heterotremus. Classification (NCBI taxonomy): domain Eukaryota; kingdom Metazoa; phylum Platyhelminthes; class Trematoda; order Plagiorchiida; family Troglotrematidae; genus Paragonimus; species Paragonimus heterotremus. Next base: position 103,735 of record LUCH01001904.1, read on the forward strand.
TCAGCCTGTCGTTCATCGATGATATACATTTACGTATAGTTTGATGTAAGTCAAAGACAATGGTTTTTTATCAGACGTAATCTTTGAGTTCGCCACGGTTTTCTAACGTATACCACATAACCTTCTTAGACACAAATCTTAAGCGTATAGCATCCAAAGTAAGATTTTTTGCTGGATAGTTCCTTTGCTTGGCAGTAAAGCTTTCGGTAATAAAACCGAATCAGACATTTCGCCTTCCTCCTTGAGTTTTGCAAATGTTCCTCAACGGTCACTGCGTGGTTTTTGTTATTCCTTGTTTGCATCAATGACATTTCAGAAAACATCTTCAACAAACTTTCGTTGACGATTTGAAAACATGAAGAGTTAATAACCCCAAAACACTGCATGCTAATCCTGATGCTGTTGAGTATTGCTGGGACGATTGTGGTCCTTTTCTGTATTGCGTGCGTAAGTCGTTCGGTGGAAACTCTGGGGTTGCCTTTGCTATTCAGTGTGTTTCCTGTACAGTGGGCGAACCAAGTAACAAAGGATTCGGAATTGGTTGAGTTCAAAATAATTTTCTGCAGAAACCAAACGGCCTTGTATGCTTGACAAGTTGCCGTGCAACAAAATATCCATTACAGTGAATACAAGTTTAGAATTATATTAAGAAACTGATACTGAATCCTGACTCCTTCAAATTTTAAAGGGTTTTCAATCAAAAATATAGGATTGTCGAAAGACGCGTTTCCACCTCTCAGTTCTTAAGTTGGTAGAAAACAATATTTATTATTTTTGGAGGGTGATTACTTACATCGTATTTAAAGGTGTAGCACAAAACCTAATGTCGTAAATTCATATGGGCGAACAGTTGAATCTTACCCGGTAGTTTTGGCACACACTGTGCAAGTGATGAGAAAAATTGTTTGAAATTTTCGTCACTAATGCTTTCTGGAAGTAAATGCGTTGGTAGTCGTAAACTAGCTTCCTACTAACCAACTACATCGTTGTTTGAATCTATTCACTATGTGTTCTGTAAACCGGACGTCCGCTTGTTTAGTTTAAAAAGGTCATGTATTTTGACCTCGTTTACAAATGTTGTTATCGATTTTCCACAAATCTGTCCACACTTTCAAAAACCGGTCACATACCTACACGTATATAACACATTTTCTAAGGTTGTATCCAGAATATTTTGCGAGAGATATATAATTCAGCAGTGACCTTTTCAACGAAAGTTTCTAGTTGAAGGCAAAGAACTAATTTTCGTGCATCTGATCATGGCTAGAGAATTCCAGCATAAGTAGTTCACTTCAGTATAGTGTTTAATTTGCATTTCAGCCATAAGTACCAATCAGACGTGTGATGTGATCTAAAACTGGTTTAAAGCCTGGAGAAACTGTCTGTTATTAAGTCTGAAATCGCATATCTTCCGACTATGAGACAACTTAGACACAGAAGTCAGAAACAGTTTTTCAGATTGGGTGCCTCTTGAGACGGTTTAGTGGCATGTCACCAATTATTTAGTGTGTTCAGTGGTTCAGTACATTGTCTAGATTAGTAGGAATGCGAAGTCAAGTAAGGAAATAGATGAACTTACACTAACTTGCGAACACACGCACCAGTTCTGACATATTATTACGGCAACAGCGTTGAAAACGCTCTTCTCCTTAGTACAACGGTGATTATCATTCGTTAATGAGTACTGCCCTGGCAGACTAAAGGTGTCCTCAGTTTCTGTTTACATAACATTCCAAAAACGTGCATTTATATTAATTGAAGTCAACATGATAAGTCTCGAGGAACTGGTCAGCAGGGTCTTTAGGACTTTGGGTACGATTCCGATCACGTGGTATGCGTGATCATTTTGGAACGTTCTGGAACGTGTCTACTAACCCACTGATGTAATTGGCGTTCAGTTCTGCCTTTGTAAGTGCTCTGGTACACATGAACACTGATGAACGACATGAGGTATGTTAGTTACCAACAGCAGTAATTTCCCTAGTGGTGTCAGAATTTTGGTTATGATGAATAGGATGATCGGTGGGGTTGTGTGTTCATGTGTTTTATGGCTATCATGAAACGAGTTCTCTGGAAGACTTAGGTCAACCAATAGATGATAGGGATTTTGTGAATAAAAACTGAACACAGCTCACATATTCTAGCAGCTTTTACAATCCGATAGATTTTACAGCCAGTCCTTTTCTGGAAATGTTACCAGGCGTCTGTTTTGCATGTGGTGCATATGCTTACCATGAGTGGGTTTTGAAGTCCGTTGAAAGTTCTCATTAATCAGTACTTAATGTTATTTTATTCTGTCATAATTCGAGTAGTTGTCGGCTATACCCCAATTTCAGAATATCCTACCTGATGAGTCCAAAGAAGACGGGGGCGATCGTAGTATATCGTTTTGGGGGGCAATTATCGTGAACCATTGCAAACATTTCGAGCCTATGTGACAATTAGCTAACTTGTTCATCAAGAGCCACTTAGTACAAAACATTCCCATTGCATGCGATGGTGCTGATGATTTGTTTTGTAGCATTATTAATGGAAGCAGTTCGCACAGAGTTCATTGAGGTATGTTGTCAGAATAACGCTGGTTCGGTTATATCAGTCTAATATTTCAGCGCTCTTATCTTTCGCTCGGTGTAATCATCTTTTGCGCTGCAAATGTGAAGACCACACTCCAAGCACTGCAAACAGTTTTACACGTTATGAACGTTATGAAGTATTCAACTTGTAGAGCATTCGACAGCGAATGTCTGGTCGACCGAACAAGTTGGGTGATTTTCCTGTTAACATAAATCACCCACGTGAAAATTCTGTTGCCTCTTCATGAAGATTTCAGACGACTGAATTATTATGGTTGTCTAAAATACCTGACACTGCCGGTATCAGCATGACACCAGGTCTGCGTGGATCAATGCATGAACTTAATTACCGGGCGGAATATTATCTCAAATTTGAGGGGACACGGGTTTCATGAACCGTCCGACAAAGAGCGTTTCAGTTGGAATCCATGTTTATTTACACAAACGTTTAGCCAGTTTTGTTGGTTTGAACAAAACAGTCAGATAACGAAAACGGGTAGATGCATGCATTTCGTATTGGCTCATCAGTACCAAATTCATAATAACATGAAACGGTTGTTTTGTATCGAACAGAAACAGGTGCTCGTAAATTTGACCCTTCCCTGGACTTAGTGACCTTTCTTAACTGACTGATTGAATATCCAACCTACCCCTATCTGTTCGATATAGAACAACCATTTCATGTTATTGTAAATTTGGTGCCGACGAGTCAATATGAAATGACTGCATCTACCGGTTTTCGTTTTTTGACTGTTTTGTTCAAACTTCTGAAGGGAATGAACTGTTTTAAATCTTGTTGGTGTTGAATTTGATTTGCACTTGCTTCGTTGAACTGCAAGCCACAGAACTTGCGTGTTGACTGTTGAATCGAACTCCAAACCATTTTCTTGTTTTAGTAAAAGCAGTTCGTTTTTGATGAAATGACATTAATTTGACGTGTGTTCGCTCTCTGCTTCATAATCTCGTGCAGTCTTAACACTGTTTAAAGCTCATGTGAGCTGGGGTAAATAAGTTATGAATGCTGTCTGTTAATTTCAGACTAGGGTGTACATTCAAACTCAACTCATTTATCAGAAGAATACGTCTTTTTGGCATGGTAATTTGTGCTTTTTTCAAAACTCGTGACAGCGTCATACCTGTTTGTAAACGGGTTGACTTTGTGTAGTGGTTACTAGTTCTTTTTGAGCTTACATGATCTGTTTTGGCATAAGACGTCCGTAAAGAACCATAAGAACCGATTTGCTTTTAAACATATGTTAACAAAACCGAGTAAATGAAAAGACTTAGTAACATTTTTTAACATGACAGGAATTGTTTGGTGCCTCATGTGAGAATAGAAGGACACAATCGTGCGAATATCTAAGCACGATTTATGTTCTCACTGTGTAATTTTATATTACACAGAGGTGAGACATGAACGTCTCAACGCAACTATATGAGCATAACGAGTTCCATTAATTGAATTATAGCTAGTTGATTCATTCACGCGCCCTTCACGTTTGTTTTTAAATTTTCAACATGGCAGTGTCCCAATAACATCTATGCTAGTTTCGAAAGTTCAGACATAACAATTATTTATCAGTGAGACAATCGTTTGTGTGTTTTAAGTGTGATGTTATTTGCAAATGCGTTCTAATTCGGAATGTGACAATTTTTCGAACGGTTTCGAGAAATAGGGTCAATTTTTGTGAATGAAATAGGTGTTTCCCAAAATGCAACTCATCTGAAATGCTAAAGCGGTCACAACTTTTTGTCCTCACGTGATCCATGCAAAAAGGTTAGGTGTCATTTATAATTCTGATTGAATAACAGAGTTAAGGAGGATAAATTTGTGGGCTGTTTCCCATCGACGGTTCCTGTTCATCATCACCATTAGGCACACTGAATTTCTTCAAGAAGAACTGAACCTGAGGTTTAAAATCGTTTGATTATATCACCCCTTTATAGAGGCAAAACGTTTGCAAGCACACCTGAAAGCACACACTTAGAGATTGAATTGAGCTGATCTTTTTTCAAAGCATAGTAGTTTGAAATCTGACCAGCACCCTTCCGAACAGTTTATTTTAACATTCATTAGGCTGGTCTGACAAGTGGGAGGTGGGCTACATTATAACTGGCCTGACATGGTAATTTTCATTCAACCCACACTGGCCGTTGTAATCGCAATCGATGTACTCTATATGCCTGGAAAAACTACAAATGTACATACTATACATAACAGCCTATTAAATGTGATATCGGTTGTCTGAAAAACGACATGAATGCCATAATCTAAACAATTTTAGATACTTTCCATTAAAATAAAATCGCGCGTCTGTCCGAACCAGGAAGCTAACAGCAGTAGCATTTTATTTACCAACCAACTTTACACGGATGAAAAGTTAGGGTGATGCGTATACAACTAATTGGTGTAAGGTACAACGGTTGGAATTAACGATAAGCTTTTTCTGTGGGTTCTCTCAACTTTACTTGTCTCTATGCGACAATGTACAATTACAGCTTTTACCATTCTAGAGCCATTAGCTCACTGCCAGATGTTTGCGTTAGTGCCAGTTTATTCAACAGAACCCGCTGGAATCAGATTTCCATCATCGTTACTGAAACTTATCAAACTTTGTTATGCAATTTTCATACAACAATCTTGAGTTTCCGGCCATGGTAACCAGGATTCCAAATACGTTAAACAAGCCTTTATAAAATAGTTCAGTGCGTTCGATCTGTTCCAAAAGTGTACGGTCATCTTAACGGTTGGTCACTTTAGCCGCATTACCCATTCGTTTGTATCTTGCTGTAAGCCAACCAACTGGTCTAGCTAATTTCAGTGTCAATTTAAAGATCTGTGTTGACAGGACCCACTCACATCAACTGATGACCGGCATGTGTAAGAGATACTGCCTAATTATGACCTATTCTCATCGACAGCGTGCGGCACAGCTCCGCAAATCGGAAAATAGTCTCCGCTTCTCGACAAATTTTGAGGAGGTGAGCTGAACGAAATCATCCAGTTGCGTCATGTTACGGGTAGGATAAAAGAAGCGCACATGTTTATTGGCAATAAAGTATAGACATGTTTTCTCGTTTGTCGTCTGAATTACAGTCCGGACAATTTGTGGACAGTATCATCGTTCAGCTCGACGTTGATTCCCCGTATTTGTGAGTAGGCTGCATGCTTGTTACAATAAATTGCTCGTAGTGGTCGGTCGATAGCAAACTATTTTATGAAAAGTTCATCTTACTTTCGACACTAAGCACAATCGGGATAGGAAGAAAACATTAACCATCAACAATTGTACATTTTGACGGTTTCCCAAAGTGGTTTTACTTTAAACGCCGTGTGTTATTCACGCCGATTTCTGTTACACGCAATTGAGGTGATATGTTTACGGGAAGGAACAGTTATTGTGCACCCCGGTAAGCGTTCCTTGTTGGAGGGAATATTGCACCAGTTACTCCTGATTGGTTTATGACGAGTCAAACGTAAAAATGCACTTGAAGAAGGCAGTTAGCTTCAGCCAGAATCTCGCGTCAACATCGATTCGTGGCCTTATTCGAAAAAATGTATACCTATTACCACGTGAAGCAATCTTTTATGGTTCCGCCTTATGCAAAACGTAGTGGGAACAGAACACTTTGAAAAACAATTATTCACTGTGAGAGTGAAAATCGGTTTGAAGATTTTCCAATTTAGAACAAGTCTTGTGGCGGAGAATTTGAGTTTTAGCTGGACTTGAACCAGCCACTGATTCAGCCGCTGGTATGAACCCAGATATCGGTGTGATTTTTTATAATTGCACGTAATGCTGACTTAATTCTCCCATGCAATCGAGGAGCCAGTGCTATCGACTCGTTCTTGATACGAAAGCCTTTGCGAATCAGGTGAACTAGTGAGCAACTAATGTACAGCAGAATGAAACTACACGTGAGCAACTGAACGGATATAATCATTGTGATGTGATCGCAAACACGTCTGACCTGGGACTCTATTTATTTCTGGACGTTCACTGAACCGTATGCAAGAGCAAACGTGGAAGCTAACACTGTGTTGCATAACTGGCATGTAGTCTTGTCCGTGGACATTGAGAAACCTTCAGATTTTGTTGCCATGTGCCGTATAACTCAACACTGAGGTTCTACATTATAAAACACTCCTTCGCCTTCTGAGGATTATTTGAATTCTTGTCATCTGCAGTCGACTCTATTCCGACCGACGTAACGTTAGCCCCTGATTTGGTAAAGTTCTCTGTGTTCTTTCCGCCATCACAGTACAAATTTGTTAACTCCGCCATGTACTTGTTTCGTTTCGCTGTCCCAAATACTCGTGTATGCAGGGCTCCGTGGGGGAAAATATCAAGTACGGACCTTTCAACAACACGAATTTGAGAGAAATGTTAACTAAGCAATGAATAAGGGATGATTGCTTGATCCGTACTAGAATAGTTTCTATTTTTTGCACATCCTTTAGTGTTGGGTTAACACTTATCTGTTTCGAATCGCCAGCTAACAGGTTGGTGGCATTCGAAACGGATTAGCCTGTCACAGCGACCGGAACCAAAGCGCCCTTGCACCTCAAACCACCACAACAAGTGGCTCGCGCTGCACTACTTGTGGTTCCACTCACACACCACGTATCCGGTGTAAACCCGAGGGAATAAGACCAGTAGGTGTGTGACTGGGGCCTTTGGGTCCAGCCGGCCAATGCTGGTTAGCCAACAGAATGGCTAGCACGAAAGGAAAAGGAAACACTTATCCCCCGGAAAACCAACAGAGAGTGAATGCAATGACAAGATCTATACTGATAAGAATGACGTCAAATGTAATACAAGAGGCACCTCAGTATACGTGTGCATGTTAGTGCATTTCAGAGAAAACAAACTTGAAAAACGAAACTCAAAGTTGAACTACAAAAAGGTCACACAGACGATTCATCATTCAATACACAAACAAAGCTCACGAAAAAAATGGGTAGAAGATCGTGATTACAGCTGTTTGAGGCTTTGGGCATCCCCAAATTGTACGGAGGTTTTGAAGTCCTGGTCTAAGTAATGACAGTTAACATGGACGGGTAGCATCTGACAGTCCAACGGATACTGTTGAAGTACAGAAAGAACAGAGTACTGAACACATTACAAAGTGGCTCAATAAAAGTGAATTGGGGATCCAAGAATAAGGAAGTGACTACTGAGTTTGGCCGCTCTATCAACTACCAGAACGCTCTAGGTTATTTCAGCGACACCCGGAGTGCCCCTGTATGTCATCCTCTTTTATACTGAGTTACCATAGGTGACGGTATCAGACACCTCACTTGCGTTCGATAAGAACTCTTTGGAATTCAGAGTACGAAACGACTTCGTGGAGGGGTCACATGAATAGTCAAGGAGCATTTCAACCTGACTTTCATAGCCCGTCCAATAATTTCGCTTCCAGTCTTGATGCACGTGAAAGACAGGCTACCACATGGAAAACAAAACTACGTATTTGAAATGAATTGCAGTACATATTTGTTGGATTCTTTGAACAGATTGAACGGAAACCCAACGCCTTATGATATGAAAATTTGGGAGGGAATAAAAGATCTTTCAATACCATCACGAAAACAGGGCAATTATTAAATTATCATACCACACACTGGACAATAGTCATCAAACTGAGCTGAAAAATACCCAGGCAACCTAGCGAGGAAACTGACCAAAAGTTACTAACTTCCCAGTATGTAGCGGCTGGTAATGGATCGACTGAAAACATCTGTATCAGGAATTGGATGTGCTTACTACCATCCTAGTTTCCTGCTCTGTAATTTCTATGCTCATGGTTTCTCCGGCCTTAGGCTGACCCTATTCGGAAGTCGCAATGAAAAGACGGTGAATATGCAAGCAAACTTTCCTCAATGGTTTACTAGTCATACAAGCAAGAAGATTCGGCCGCAAACAAGATAGGGTATCAGGAAGATGGGCGTGACAGAACACTTAGCACAATAAAGAGAAACGTCCACTTGAAATCTCGTCCGCCGTGAGAATTCAAACGGTCGTTGGACTGGTTCGGTGGCCTCTCACCGGTAAGCGATCACCACATTGTTGTGTTACAGAATGTAGCCTATAGCCCCGAAGATGACGCGGATACATTATGCAACCAATACTGAAGCTGAGGTATCTACGCCGGCGGATTAGTATTAACGATTCGTGGTAAATTTATATTAGAAAGACAATGTGAATTTATACAATGGTACCACTAAGATAAACCTCACTTTCGCAGTGAGTTTAGGATTTAGGAAACGTCGAAGGTGAGCTTGAAGGCCGCTGAAAAAACAGGCGACTGAACGATTTTAAACACGCCGAAAATTTCAGTTCCCCTTCTACTGAGAACTAAATCTACAAACAACCCATAAACCTGTAAATATCCGTTCCATTTCGTCACTGCATTCACATAACAGCACCAAATCGAACCCACGGATTATGACTTGTTGGTGAGCACTATCGTTGGCATAGTAAATTCGCATCACTATTAATAATAACATAGTCGTTTAGTACGATAATATTATTATAGTAATGTTTGTTACGTTGTGTTCGATACAGATACCAAAAAACAAGTGTTCAGTTTGTCTTGGCATATGGGGCATATGAACTCAACTAGAAATGATCATCCACTGCGTAAAAGGTTTCGCACGTCATACATTCTCAACCGGTCTCAAGCATGTTCAAGTCGAGGACCGTGATTAGTCGGTCCAATGCTCTGCATAACAGAAGCGAAAGTGAAGGAGTGTTCTGCAATCATTCCATTTTGGTCCTGATAACACAACTCACACTGGCTCACATTGCGAACACAAAACAAAACCGAGTTTTAAGATGAATTTCGTCTCAGTATATCGAGTGAAGTGACCCATGATGAATTCATTCCAAGTCAGATTTAACAAGTTTATCGACAGAAAATCAATGCAATCATAACCTACTTGTATTAAGAACTGGCAATCGTCTCGTCAACTGAGCACCACATATTTGAAAATCATGACGCCTAACGAGAGAGAGGGCAAGTACGTGCAACAAAGCAAAGAAAGAACTGACGAAACAGTTCTGATTA
>LUCH01001905.1:29485-51244 GCA_013368495.1 Paragonimus heterotremus
ATGATGAATAACCGAAAACAGACTGTTCGCCAAAACACCTTTTCACACGTTGTATTTCTCGTAAATGATTTATTCGACTTTACTGAGTATACGTTTGATAGACATCATTTTTCTGAAGAGGTGCCTTATACCTTCTCCGAATGTTTGTAAACAAATTTCGCCAGTCTCAACATAGCTTCAGTATTCCCTCTGAATCTGATCGCTTTCCCAGATTATGCTCACGACAAACGATACCCAGTTTTGTGTCTAACTATTGTAAACTGGAAATGGTTAATGATGATCTAACGTTAGTTTGTATTGCATTGATTCAAATATCAGTTCCCCGATCTCGTCAGACTTCTTTTCACTCAAGTCATACCGATATACCTATACAGCCGAGTATGCAGCCTGTACTTGCTAAAGATAGCCATTCCATTCACGATGTTTTCTCCGTTGTAAATTCGTGCTCACAATTTGGCATCATCATTATAATTTGAGTTGGTTTATAGCTATCGCGTCCTTATATTATTCCGTTATCGAATGATCATCACCTAGAAATTGGAACATCATTTTCGATGAATGTAGGTTTCTGTATCAATTCTAGTATAATTTCATCTTACGAATAGATTGCAGCAATTGGGGGAACATACAATATGCAGTGGTAAATCGTGCACTCTCGAAGAAATCATGATAGCTAAAGGACATATGAATCATAGTGCTTAAATTCTTCGAAACTGTTGTCGGCAGGTTACGCCAGAAAGATCCGAAGGCGATTCTAGACAGACGATATGATTAGCTGGATGCACCGTAAGTTCCTCTATTATTCAAAATTACACAGGACTAAGACAAATTGGCAAACACAACGTAGGCGCTATACTTAATAAAAGCTCTCACACCGTTAAGATCCTACAACACCAGTGCACAAGAATCTTAGTAGTCAACTGATTGAGTGAAAAGATGTTATCTTGGAATTTCATCAGTTTCATTCTAAGACGTCACGAGTTTCAATTCACAACCCCAACGAACATTGCAAACCTTTTAACTTCTTATGAAACAGCATATCCATTTGTGTAATATACTGATAGCATATGCTATTTTATACACCCACTCGCATCATATTTTGTGTTGATGGCTGGATAATCTTTGAATTATCGGTTACCATCTGAATAGCCTGTGGACAAACTAGTTTTCAGGATGGATGAGCGTGGATTGCGCCCGACTGTACACAATGGGGCCTTAGCTTATGTGCAAGCCTGTGTTAAATACGAAATGATAATATTCCGCAATTTAATTCTCCCATACTGTGTGGAAAAAGTATCACGACTAACTGCTGTTCGTTTGATCAAGTCCCATAGAGTAGACGTTTGTCATCTTGTTATACTGACTGTTGATGAATTGGCCATGTGTACTGCAAGCCACTTAATGTACTTAGACAAAAAGCCTATTCACGTCCTTATAAACGAATATCGATCTACATAAGAAGCGTTCACAAATAACGCTACCTTCAAAAGGTCACCAACGTGTGAAGCGTCACAACCTAATATCCACATGGACGTTAGGACACAGATACAGCGACTATTCTCAGTAATACAATATCGTAAAAGCCTCTAATGTTGTCTATTATCATCTCGTACTCACAACTGTGTACAAAAACGGTTGCGCAGACAATCATTGCATAGAAGTACATATAGTGTACTAAGTTTGGAGTATTTCCAAATGGATAACAGTGTTGGATGTCCGCTCATAAATGTGGTTATAACTGCCCTGTCTGTACGAAACCACTTTCACAGTTCGGGCACAATCCGAAGAGCCAACACACGCTGTTGAACTCAGTGCAGGCTGTACATAAATTAATGGATTGTTTGCTTAGCATTGTTTTAATAGTGTTCTAAATTACTGCAATTAAGAGGTTTGTTAAACATTGTTTTTTGTAGGTCAATAGGGGATAATTATACCGTTTCACTACTGTCTTTATTGAATGCGCTGGACAGTAAGTAAGCCTTAATCATATAAACAACCGCGTATCTGTTACAAGGTACTAGATGATTGAACATATCAATAAGTGTACTATCCAGTGCATCATATTATGTAGGGTATTCCAGTGAGTTGATCTCAAGATGAATTATCTACGGTGTGCATTAAGTTATTTAGCATAAGAAATATGTGAACATGAATGAAACGGACACAAGTTTGATGTTGTTCCAACGAACATTAATGTGACTCACGGTGCAGTCGCAACCGAGTATGTTAGTAAAATGAGCTGTGCGAGATTTTTAACGTTTACAACACAACAGCGTATGTGCACAAATTTTTAAGATGTATGAGTGTATCGGTATAATTACTGTACGTAACTTCGTTCAGTATGGACAATTGCACTAACGTGTTCACCACGTTAACTGATGATGATCAGTGTCATTGCATAAAATTCTACCTCATCACAAAATCATGGTCAATGCAACTGTGCCAGTACATTGAAATGTACGGTAGCAAAGTGAATTAGTAAAGAACCTGTCAAATGGAGAAAGTCTTTTTTTTTCGAAAGTTCCATGCAGACGCTATCTATATGGTGCACTATTTAGTGCATATTGCAAGAGTAAAAATGTTTCAGGAAGACAAGAGTATTAACTTTATTGACGGTCATTCTGGTTTCTATCGGTAGCATCGCAAATTAACTGATTACCAATGCGTCGAATCATTGACTCTCAGAGAATTTTGTTAGTTTTGTTCTAATATTCCTGTACATACTGCTCTCGTCTGTTCTAAGGTTTGTTAACAGATTTGGAAAAACAAAACACAAGATAAGCTAACCCAATAAACGAATGGCCACTGTGTAATATTTCTACCATATGCTGTTACCGTTAATTTGTATTGAACGAATAGTAACGGTGGTGTTTATTCATTGACGGAAAGCGAAACTGGTATGCTCAGAGTAAACTCCTGAAAAATAACATGAATACACCAACAGCAATATGAGTCAACATCGTATTAGATTCCCAGATAGCTTACGAAAGTTTTTTTCTCGTGTGTTGTGTTTGCAAGTGCAGTTTGCTGCTTTCGTGATATGTTCGTTAAGAATTGGTCATATGATAGAGTTTCAAGTAAAACCGTTCATCATCAGGACCGTCTAAAATATTTAACAAGGGATCAACAAGCAATGTCATTCATTTCAAGATGGCCTTTTGATTTTTGTCTGAAATGGGAATTTTGCTACATTTCCGGATCACAGTATCATTAATGGCATGCCGGGTTAGAATATATAACTACCCACAGTGACTGTTGAGAAATGTAACTGAAGGGTGTTACATGTAAACTATCAAACCGGTCAGCATTTCAGAGTGCCGTAGCAAATTTGAATTCAATGTGAAGAGTGCACACTGAATATATATATATATATATATATATATATATATATATCATGGGAGCATGAATTCTGACGTTGTATACTGAAATATTAGAGAGAACTGGTACGATTTCAGGGAACCATCACAGGATGGAGTTCCACATTCACGCGTTACTTCTGTTTCCATATTGGTTGCAAGTTTACAACAAAACGTGGATATATAAAATGTAGTGTTGTCGCCATATGCGTATTCTATTTTAGTTGAAATCTAGAACAGTTTATAATGACCCGAGAATGCAATGACCGGTCTCTATCCTGAGCACACCTGCCAATGTGTGCGAGGATTATAGGGCGCCAACGTTCTGTCAAGAATTTCTTAAAAGTGTGAGTGACAACGTCGAAATACCAACAGTACCTAAAGTTGACTGAATACATTGAATTAACATGAATTAACTCGTGTCCAACAGATGTCAAGTGTGCTTGTCATCTTGCAAATCTTCAGTTTGTTATAGGCATGTTAGTTTGACCTTGGACCAGTAGAAAATCAAGCACCTGCCTTCACAGGACACAGTGCTCATTAAAGTGAAAATTAAACGCTGAAAGTTTTGTAATGGCCTCCTGGGTTTTATATGAAAATCACACAAATCTCACACTAAGGCGGTATCAGTTATAACACGAATCCTTGAATGCATTTGATCACGAGTATACATTGCTTTGTATGTCAGTTGTTTGCAGTGAAATTTCAGTTGACGTTTCCAACTGTGATCAATGCACTGCGAAGCAAAATAGCATTACTGGAATCTGCACACGCACTGCCATTCAAAGGGTGACTGGAATACAATGACTACCGTTTAGTCGCGTCAGGATATGAGCATTCTAAAAAAATTAAATACGTCGCCTAACCTATCGTCTGGAAGGTCGTTGATGTTAATGAGAAAGAAAACGGAGGGAAATTGACGAATATGGCATGTGGATTTAGATAAATGCATTTGATTCCCTTCAGAACATCCAAAAAAATTGATATATTTGTTACGTCATCATGGCTCTGTATCAGGCTTTAAGGAAAATACCAGTCTGCAGAACCCGTTTAAACTGCCTGTGACGGGGCTCTGCCGGTCTACTCGTTAATTCTTTGAAAATCCTAAAGTGAAACTTATCTGAACTAATCGTACTGTGTGAATCAACCATGAATAAGAATTCTCCAACGACTAATACTGAGAAGTCAGTAATAAGAGGTGGTTGACTCACGCTTTATAGAAACAGACCAGGGTACCGTATGGCGTTGCAGCGTAGTGTACTGTCAAACGACGCACCTTGAATACCTTGACAAACACTCGCGGATCGGAAGAAATCTGCCCGTTGAAAGGTCACTGATAAAAAGCTGAAAGCTAAATCCTTCCTAATGGACGCATATATTCAAATGAGAAAGTTTTGTTTACGCGAGCCTTCAATAGGACATATTGCTGAAAAAGTTTAGCATGTTCACGAATCGCTCGTTCAAACACAGCTTAGACGGCATATAAGACATTCAGACACTTTGAGTTGCCTGTAGGTTTATGCTTCAAAATTAGTTGGGGACTGTGATTCAAGAAATGGCGCATTCCACGCAGTAGACGTGAACGCAAAGGCGAAGTACACAATTTGCGTAGTTCGAATGAATAATGTATATTTTGAGTCACAGTCGCGAAGGGCAAATCAAGGTAACTCCTTGGGCCGTTGAAGTCAGCCCAGTTGAAGCTTCCGACTGCTAACCCTTTTGCTAGTTGTTGCAATCAGTAGGAGACAAGATGAAAAATGAATACTGGGTGATCCCTGTTCCATGTGGGCATTTGATGATCACTCTACCTACCAGGTGATTCTAGTTTATAAGTGTCATGACGAACTAGCAAAAGATCTTGCGATAAAGATGTGGCATCGAGGCGCTGACATGTTATGTGCGTGTCTCCTGTCTTATGTGTATTGAAAAAGACGTCAACGTTTCGCCCTCACACTCAAAACAGGACAGTGATGAACAGATTATTTCGGGAATGTTGAATTCATCCACGATAAACAGATGATGAAGAAATGCTGAAGTTCAATGACGTTTTTAGGTTGCGCGTCCTCACCCGTAATAGCGCGTACTGGATAGTGACACAACTGAACGTTTTCAACTCCACAGTTCTAGCCTCAGCCCGATGACTGGGCTTGTCGAAAAGCTCCGACTGAGTAGCAGTCCTTAATCTTCCTCAGATGAGTCGACACAATACACACAACAACCAAGGATATTCAATTCACTGTAATGGGGCCTGCTGGAAACTGTTCTACCTTATTATCGCGCGCGTCAACACAGGTTGTACCATCATTTGAAGCACTAAGTTTAAGTAAGTGGCCTGCTGTTACTCAACACATTCGAATCAACATGAATAAGCAGGTTGGCGCCAGCAGGCATGGGTGAATTTTCCAACGTTTTGACCGTTGGAGTTGGCCTCAGTAAAATGCATCTACCTAAAATGTGTTTACTCTATTTCCGATGTATTTTTTGGTGTGTGGCTTAGAAAGATGAAAGAATTTACGAATTAGCATGCTCTGTTGTTGGCATTGCTCCGCTGAAGAAAACGTTTGGCAAAAGTTTCAAGAAGATGAGTCAGAAAACGAGTGTGAGGAATCAGCTGCGCAATCGTTTGAAACCAAGATGAGTATCCACTCAAACGATCGGAAGTCAGAGATTTCATGGGATCCTATACAAAACATGAGGAGGTTGTCTTGGGTGGCATGACATTCGGAGATGGAATCGAAGTGGAAGCCTCCGTATTAAGGTTGAATTAATACGTCACTGAGTAAGCCAATACGGCAATAAAATTATATATATTTTACTGTCTATTTCTCATCGACCATGCTTCTCATGTGTAATACAAACGATTGTCATTTCACCTGAGCACATCAAGCTGTCAATCACAATGGACTTCCTGACTAAAAACTGTAGAATTTTGACACAACTGACAAATCAGAGCAATCCTGTGCAGCTAACTAGGTTAGCCCGTGCTGTTTAAATGGTGTGTAAAATCCTGGAAAAGACAACCGGTCAATTCCAAATCAGTGAAGAATGTTCCTTTTACTGTTCAACTTGAACGTGGTCACCCTTCTATGTAAGTTGTATGGATGTTGACATGTACGTGTATCTCATTTTGTTCACATTTGTGTCACCTTCCAGATAACCGTTGTCAAATTTCACAGTGCCACCGTGTAAATCGTCATTCTAATTGGTCATAGTCAACAAGTTACGACATTCGCATACTGTTCATAATTACTCCTAATGCATTACAGCTACACAATACTTGAGGCTACCTAACTTATACGGGAAGAGGTGTTTTGTAGCGAAGATGGATTCAAACAAATCCTTGGGATCTCAAAAGTAGGTTGCATAAGCCCGCGTTACAATCGTTGAACTACACATGAAAAATCAAGAGCCACTGCACAAGTGGAAGTGAGCCATGCTGGACGAATGATTTACAGCATTCGATTAAAACAACGAACATCGTCAGGAACGTCGCTGTACATTTTGAAGGCATAAAGCTTATACCTCTCTCATTGTATACAGCAATACAAATAATAGCAACGGGGAAAATTTCCGATTAGCCCACTTGTCGGTCCAGAATGAAACAAAATTTATCTGTGAATGGTGTTGATTCATTTCCACTGTATCTCCAAATTGTCATTGTTGTAGCTACATTCCCAGCATTAAAAGCATACATTTGCGCTCTCAAACTCCAAGGGCTACATCACAACTGTCAGTAGTAAGGTTCTGGAGAATACTGTTGGTTCGTACAACATCCACTAATAAGCAATGCCCTTAGATAGACAAATTTAAAACGAGACCAACTACTGCATCCTAATAGCTGATTAGTGAAAAGGAATACTGTGCTAGTGAATCAAGAGCAATATCAGAACTCCCTGATTATCCAAATGTTTCAGCTTAACTGAATAACCGACTAATTATCAGATGTAATATGCCCTCGGTAAAAACTAACTTGAGCATAATTGTTGTAATGTTTACACATTGAGAAAAGTGTGTGTCACGGAAGTGGGAAATACACCACCCAACTGTGAAGTCAGTGTTCAGTGTATCCGCCTGCCTCCGATAACGTGTGTGCAACGGAACATTATTCGTGAACGGTTCGGCTACTGTAAACTTTTCAAATATATCATAGTAATGTTCTGCAACTGTGCGAAATTTTACCAAAACCTTTCAGATATATCTGGTATAGTTGACGCAATGGCTGGTTTGGTTGAACTTTACTTCTTCACTTTCAGCTACTTGCTCTTCAATTGAAACGAACAAACGAATTATCAATGGAACACACGCTCGAGACGGGGCTTATCCTTGGATTGCTCATATCAAATACGTTTCAGAGGAATTGACGAGTTATTGTGGTGCGACTATTATCAGTAACCAATGGTTGCTCACAGCTGCCCACTGCATGTGGCCCGAAAAGGGCTTTGAGTAAGTGCATTAATTTTCGTCCTGTCATCAATTTGTCCCGTAATTTCTTCTCCAATATACAGCGAGTTGGAGTGGGTTAGAAACACATGTTCATGTACAGACTGTAGTATGGGGTATATAAGTCAGTACTGACATGAGTAACGCGTTTGGTTCATGTAAGCATGAGACACCTTTCGCGGGAGTGGAATGTACAGAACATCCCAGTGATCACCCTTGATTATAACTGATTTCTTACAGACTTCACAAATTTCAAAATCTCCTTATCGTAGCACGGGGAAAACCGTTGTTTGGAAACGGAACAAAATACTAATCGTTCAATATTACGTGTTGTTGATGACTGTTTGAGTCAGACAACATAATTTGTCTCCCAACAGAATTTGTGTGTAACTAAGTGTTCGTTGATGCGTGTCACATAAGGTTGATTATATTCCACTGATTAAAATTGGATTAGTTTGAGAGTGTTTCTTTTGAACATTTTTGTTAAGCAAACGCAAGCCCGAACATTGGCACGTGCAAATTGGAAGCACGAAAATTGTAGTGAGTCTTGTCGTTCATATATTGATTATCACCGTTTTAAAATGTGCACGTATATGAAAACGGTAACAGGTTTGTGGACATTTTGGTGCAATAAGAGAATTGTCACACGTTATAACAATTTCAGTGGAAATATTGTCCCCATAATGTATCATCATCATCAGTGATCGTGCTATCTCTACCGGCCAAATGAGGAGCATGAAAGGATTCCAATGACATATCTCCCCGATTTAGATGTGACCAACTGCAGCTGCACTCACACGCAAAACACAAAGTCTGCAAGTTCACGTATGACACGCCGTTGATAACATCACATTTAATATACGAGAGAAACAATTAATGCTATTGAGAGAAAGTTAGTCCGCGAGTAAAATAACACCATACCTACTCATAAGGTCTGACACGCTTGATTGAATTATCATGCTGACTTAAATAGGCCATTGTGTTTCCAGTTTGCATGTAGTTATTGACCGCAAAGTTTTACATATGCCACGAGCATGATACCGTATCAAGTAACTGTTTAAAATGCTGCTGCTGATGAACCGACTGTAATACTCAACTAAAAATGCATTCCCAGGGGCAAATAAATATTGATCGCAAAATAAACTAAAATTACGAATGGTTCCAAGGCACGGGGTTTAAAAATAGTCTAGTTGAATGCTAAATACGTTTGTTTCATTTTTAACTACTGTTTTGTTCTTAGACACATCCACTTGTGTGTAAACGCTCAGGTATATTCTACATTTAGACTGGGAGACAGCACACATCGGAAGAACAGATTATCGATGGAAATCGGCATTCATATTACAGGTATGTTTATCATTAGACAACATATTTATACCAAACACACATGATACACTTGACGAAGTGTTCCATATTAGTTCACAAGTGCATTATTCCACCGAGTAAGTATTCGGCGATCACTGCCAAAAAGGACAATCGCGGGCTATTTAACATACAACGATGTTGGCTGATAGTATGACCAATTTGTATTGTCCCAAAATCTTATTGCTAACATATAATGGTAACGAATCTACGTTGATTTTCCGAATGAGTTTATGCCTTTCATATGTCGGTGAGTGGTATAGTGATTTACTGTGAAGTGATAGTTACAACTGAAGATTTCTAATCTATCCAGTATGATAGAGAGATCATCAGTTGTTTATAGAATCATTGGTACCAGTGAAGATTTTCGGATTGCGGGTAAGAACCACTATAGCACCATATTGTAGGTTTCTAATAAAAACAGAGTTGGTGTAGTAAATTTACCTCGATAATGATAACAAATCAGGGGGAGTATACTAAACAATCATAACATGTTAACAGACAGGACGATATAGATGAGTGAAACATCAGTCGCGGTATATGGGCGAGAGAAGTACGGTTCGCAATACTGTCTGCAAGTTCAAGTTGAGTTAAGCATTAATCGTTCTGGCCTCTCGTCTGTATTAGAGACTCGCGAACTATGGTCATTGGTTACTAACCCACATGGTTTGTGCACAATCTAATACAGATTTATTTTACGAGATGAAGCCATAATCACGTCTAGTATACCGCAATATTATTACAATGTATTTCGGTGATCTTGATAGTATCGAATATATTTCATTCCGTTTCAATATCCTTGGAAACTTTCTGAAGAAGCCTTCTCATAAAAACATATTTCGCTTGTAAAGGAACAATCGGTCGAATGCAGCAAAAATTCTTCACTTCCATTTGGAGAAGATAATATTACATCCGGCTCATGCAATCGGTAAGATGACACAAGATTTGACTTAAAACACGATTTGCCTATAAAATGTGATTTTCATATATGTTGAGTGTTTTGTCTACTGAAGACTGCTACGAACAGAGGATTTTTATTTTAGATCAACGTTAACGGTACGATTCTAAAAAACGTCTACTTTGCTGCCCTGTGGAATTTTGTTACAAACAATGTATTACTGTTCATACTAAAACATATTTTCTAATGTGACTATTTGTGTCAGAATGTGTGCACATTAAAAAGCTTTCGATCAGACAGTCCTTAAGGCATAGACTCGTGGCTAGAGCGCACGATTTGATGTAGATTTCCAAAGGCATAGCATGGGTGGTAATGCAAGCAAACCTATTCCATTTTATATGTTCGTTGACAGGGAATTAGACACAAAATGAGAACAAGTATGCCTTAATTCAATGAAAATCGATATGTTCTTCACCAGTATGCCTACCTTTCAATCAAAAATAGCATTCACAGGCGCGTCGAAACGGTCCAAGTTTTGAAATCATTATTTTGGCAAGTCAGCATATAAGTGCGTGTGGAACAAACAATCAGCTTATGTACGTACGGTAAACAATGCTGTTAGTAAACTAGCAATATCTTGTTTCGTTGTACATCTTTCACAGTAGGCCGGCTTGAATCATCAGCGGACAATTTAGTGTAAAACATAACCTGATTA
The DNA here is from genome assembly GCA_013368495.1 of Paragonimus heterotremus. Lineage (NCBI taxonomy): Eukaryota > Metazoa > Platyhelminthes > Trematoda > Plagiorchiida > Troglotrematidae > Paragonimus > Paragonimus heterotremus. The sequence goes on from LUCH01001905.1 coordinate 40,257, forward strand.
GTGTAAAACGCATAATCATAACGAATGCCGTGTTTGTTCTATTTTCTTCGTTATCTCTGTGAATCACCTGTGTACATCGTTTCCATTGTTAAACATATAATATTTATCCGTCATTCAGGCCTTTTGGAATACGATATAGCTCTTATGAAGATCAAAGGAAACATACCATATCTTTGGAGGAAATCCATACCCGCATCACTGCCCCTAAGCAAACAAGTCAGGCAGTGGCCTTTGGGGGGCACAAAATGCACTTTTGTTGGATGGGGTTGCACAAGAGCTGGAGATGCTGTGACTGATATTGCCTCGGTTGCAAAACTCAAAGCGTTACATGGTCGGACCTGCGACAAGTTCTTCAACGATGTAAACCATGGCCACGAGTTCTGCGCTGGCTATCACAAATCAGGTTTGGGGACATGTCCAGTAAGCAAAATCCGATATTTCTATAAATCAGATATATATGTCACTCTCTTGCTGCGGTGGATACGTTTGCTGTTTACAAAATAACACACATTTGCATTACTTATCCTCAATCCCATCAATCTAGTCTATACGTAATGAGATGATGAGATTGATTAGTTTGACGATCACTTCTTGATAATCTTGCAGATTAGTTTAATTCATGTTTCTCAGAAGCAAATGATTCAGTGTATACTCGTACTCTTAACAACATGACACTGTCTTCTATGAGAAGAAGCACACGTATGTGATTGAAACACATCACAATAAGGATAGTGCTGTTTCCTTGTAGTTCAGCAATGTCGTTAGGTCAATTTGTATTTAGAGCTGTTGTTTCGCTGAAGCACAAATCAAAACACTGGTTTGGATATGGTGGAAAATGTCAACACGTCGGCCCCTCACCAATTGTACTAAACATCATAAAGCCCATCCTCTTAGTTAAATCAACTTACTTCTAACATTCACTGTCTGTGGCTGATTGAGAGGTTGATCGATGAATAGCGTTGCTCGGAATGTCGAACAGATGAACTGCAAAGTTGTGGCGACGTGTTGAACTCTGCCATAATTTAATCCATTACATTTATTGTGAATTTGACAGGGCGACAGTGGAAGTGGTCTAGTTTGTAAACATCATGGTTCAATGACAGTCGTGGGCGTGTTGAGTGGTTCAGACGCAGCGCAGCCGCAAAACTTCCCCAGTATCTACGTGCGGGTAGCAAAATTCATCGATTGGATACAAATGGAAATGAAACAAAACTGAATGAGATATTATCTGGGATGATATGGAAATAAATCGGTGTTGGTGAACAATTCGTTGTTATTATTGAGTTATTCTCTATTCAATGTGGTAATCTATGTCGGTAATTATAATACTCAACCTATCTGCGAACAATCTAATGTTAGAGGATGATAGTCGATAGCTGCACCGTAAGACAGGTGACATACTGGAAGTTTCAGCACATCATCTCCTGACAGCTAGCAATTTGTCCAATGGCCAGCTGTAAACTATGGGACTCACTGTTTCAAACAAGTGTTTTCCAAAAGTGTGTATCACAAAGGCCAATTGTCGAAGGCGGTTCAACCAGTTGACATATATTCAACAACGTAGAAATGTGATAGAAAAACCTGTGACCATGTTCTGTTAGTGAGTCGTGATACTAAATGAGCTTTCTTCAGATTAGATGGAAACGATGAAAATTTCCACGAAGCAATAGGTTGTACTGAATTTTTCAACGTCAGCTGCAACAATTCGAACTGAAAAGCTACATCTCGTCTTACAGTGGTCTCTTGCAGGGTAGATCTTGATGGTCGCAGTGGCTGTCATTTTGTTATCTAATCTCGGTGTGTCTCAGGAATTTTGTGGACATTCCGGACGGCGGTGACATGTTACTGACAAAAAACTGCGTCATTACTGTGATACTCATCGGATTTGTAGCCAAGATGAGTGAAATGGCGGAGAACAATTGTTTGTGATTGGCAGGCCTGCGCAGGACTTAATGACGGCTTTACTTAGCAAGCCGACATTGACAAAGAAACACTTCATCTTGCTATCTTTCTCCATGATCCAATACCACGGGGACATTTGTGCTTAAGAAATGGTTTACAGTTTGCTGTTTGTGTTACCACATATTTGATTACTCGACCAATTGTGCTATACAGTGAGTGTCACCACAGTACACGCTCCACATAAGCGCCACACTGGTTGGTAATATGAATATGACTCAATTGCTGCTAACCGTAGTTGTAAAGATGAGATTTATATGTACTCTTGATTGCGCAAGAAGTCTATACTATCCGTTCATATATATGCTTCTTGTCTGAGGTGAAATAACGAATTTTTACACAATTCAGAGTTTCTCACGTTTCGTGAATTACTTCACCATGATGACGTGAATATTTTTTTTCCAGTAAATCTAAAACCAATAATGCTTAACCCCTGTAGACATCATGATTGATTGACGGGCATGGGTGCGGTGAGTGGGTCAAACGCAAAGGAGCTGCAAAACTTTCCTAGAGTCCATGTGCAGGCAGTAACATTCATCGATTGGATATAAACGAGAATGAAGCGAAACTGAATAAGACATTACCTGAGATGAAACGGAAGTAAATCCACGTTGGTTGACGATTTTTTGTTGTCTTGTCTTGGCAGTAGATGAGTATATGTATGATTCTTGAAATTCAGACTATTTCTGTGTGAAGCTCAACAACTGTATGGGCGTGATGCATTGAGGGAGAAGTTGCACCTCCAAACCAAAACTATACATCTTTCCGCACTGACCGGCATGAGAATCAGGTAGGTTTGAGACCAAATGCATTATCCATAACAATTTCAATTAACGTTGGCCAAGGGTCATATACAATAGCAAAATTATACAACAATTTACGGCTCGCAATGATGGGACTGAATTTCTACTGAAACCACAACATCTAAAATATGTTGAATTACTACAATGAATTTGCCTACGCATGAACCTTCAGTTGTGTAACCATGATCCATGAATCTGATTGAATCAAGCGTGGCACAGTCGAATGTGAAAGACAGGTTCCAACCATGAATTCGATATATAAGATGTGTTTGTAGTTTTCTGATGATATCTATCCACAAGTCGAATGCTTGAGAATGAATGATAATGAATCTAACCCGTAAAATATAACATCACTATTGGCAAGTACATTGTGTTACATTGAAATGACAGAACATACCGCGTAACCTTGTCAGTCACCATACAGACTTGGAAATATATAAGGGAGAACAGTTTGTTTGTCCGAATGATTCCCCTGATAGCATTTCACTATGATGATCGGCCCCACGCTGAAACATACAACTGGAAGCACTACCATGTGGTTGCGGAACACCTGACCGATTGCATACGTGCCGTCAGTGTCAGTTGCCGCTGATGAACTGGAAAGACACTAACGATTAGCGGCTACCTACGGTTGAAATGATCAATTCTTGGCCATTGTGAAAACACCTCTCTAAACCGTTGATAGTTTCTCATAATTACGGCAAATACCTGATAGCTAACATAATCACTATCTTATGCAAACAAACAGGTCACCCATTTAATTGCATACCATTCTGCATAATACGCAACAATACCTGTTGAGTTGCACAATAGCTGTCCTAATTACGTCTGTCATCGCATTTACGCTGTACTAAGGCATGTTGATTGTCGATCCTGATTCCATAATTCATAAAGACCAAAGTTGTGCAGTTTGTCATCGACAAAGGCAGATCTGAATGCTTCAGTAACCGTGGCAGCAATAGTTAAGTGAATGTCTTATGCACTGCAATTTGAATGGTTCCAAAAAGCATCTGACCTACTGCGTTCACCTCGAGAACCTACTTTCAAAGACTTGTTCAAGTTCGTGTGCGGTTGTGCGGAAGTACCAGCTGCACAAGCCATGTATAGAGAAGAATCAAGCCGAAGACACGATGGGCTTTATAGAAATGAACAAACCGAGACCAGTGGAAACGGTAGTGCGTCATTGGCCACTCACGTAATGGACGAATCACGACTGAGGTACGTTTTGTTTTGCTTAGAATGTGACTGTTATCATTACATGGATCCATGTTCACGATTCAGAGCTATCAGCATAACAGAACGACTGTCGACCGTCTCAAACCAAATATCACGTGAGCCACGCCTCATAACTAACCATTCTTTAGTGAACTGTAGGTCCAGCAACAATTGTGGATTGAGTGGCTGTCAGTCCAAACATCACCTACTTTGCATCAAAATTAGGCAACACTTCCTGCGTTGCAACAAGCAACAGTAAACGTTACGACTTCAACTAACAGCCGAGTAGCTCCGGGTGTGTTTCTAGTTAGGTTGCGTGATCTCCAGAAAATAATAAAAGCCAACGCATTAATTAAATCTGGATCTGACTCAACTCGTATCGATGGGCGGTTGTTGAGAGAGCTGAAATTGCAGACCAAGTCGGCTATACTTAATGTTTCAACGGTAACGAAAGAATCCCAGTTTCCCTCCTCTTCAACAGAGATTGACTTTTATCCGATAGATAACGGCAAACCTATACACGTAAATCAGGCTTGGTCCTTGAAGAAGACGCCTCAGGTTCAAGTAGTACCACCTTTGGAGCAACTAACGCGTTAGAATCGCCTGCAGAATGTCTCCTTTCCCGATAATCTTGACCGTGCAATTGAAGTACTTCGACAGTACAATGACAGTGATGGGTTGAAGAAGTCACGTGTTAACGCTATATGCAGTAAACTGAACGAAAGTTCTGGCTCCGCTGAAAATGCATGCGAATTGCAGTTTCCTGAACAGAAAAGTTGTTCTCTCACCATGTCCACTGATAACAAAGAAGTGCTAGAACAAATGAAATCATCTGGAGCGAAACGCGGCCTTCATTGTGGGATTAATTTGCCTCGGAGATACGGTTGCGCAGTATTGCTTGACAACTATTCAGTAACTTCCCAGAGGTTGATGTCACTTCAGATGAAGTCTGAACGTGAAAGTGAAACGATTAGAAACCGTAAAGTTAAAAGTTCTATGAATGCTCTACACCCCCAGTGAGCATCCTGAAATAGTTGTGTCCCTGTTTTGGAAGTTGCACCGTCTGAGTAAGCGGAATTCTGGGCTGGTCTTCTCTGCTTTATATTGCAGAACATCCCATTCGTTTGTCGGTATTACAAAACTGGCAGAGGTGGCAAAAACCAACGAGACGACAAGATAAAGAACCTAGATTAGTCACCGATATTCGCACTTTGAGAGGTCTGTGGCGGAAGGGTATCGTGGAGGAGACAAAAAAAGGGCACGATGGATTGATGAGAGAAGCAGTTATGAAGAAGAAGAAAAGGAGATTCGGATGAAACGGTCTGCAGTTTGGTATTCTACGAGATACGCCAAAACAAGACATTGCCGCCGATACTGTGATCGTCGGGGGAATGTGAAATGTAATTTCACGTTTCACACTTGCCCTACTTATGTGTTAACTGTAGTATATTTTTATCTCTAAAGTTAACGTACTCTTCGGTTTCCATTATCCGTTTTTTACTGACAAGTGTTTGATACACAAACACTTAGTTGATTTCCTTGAACTCTATTTCGGTCGTAAACAACGGAAGTGTATGCCGCCTTATATACATTGCATTTTCTACTGCAGTCTATCATGTTTTTTTATATAAACAACAATAACGCGTAGTCTTTCTTGTCGCCCGAATTAACTGCACGATTTTAACAATACAGAAACCAGTGTGCATGCAGTGTATACTTTCCGCCAATGTTCACTACACTTTTATTTATTCCGGGTCTTCCGCTCACACCACACTCAACTTGTTCCACACGAGGTGACCGCCCCTAGAACTGTGACATTCGATCCTCCCTGGACTGAGGAGTTTAAACGATTTATAAACTCTTTTTTGGGACACTGATTCATGTGTTGCACTTGGCGTTGTGCAGATCACCGCCTCTTCTCTGTATCACCAGTAGACTAGTTGTGATTATTCGCAACGCTTTTCCTCTGGTTTTGGATCGCGTCGGAATTGTTTGTGATCGCTGTCTTGTGTGTAAACTACATTTGTTGTTCCGTTACATATTTATCACATGTTTCCGCTGCACTGTTGTATACGTTTATAAACTCGGTCGTATGTTACTGCTAATTTAAACTGTTTGTTATTGTACTTGTTAAAACACGCTCGATGTCGGTGCATATATTTACATATAAACTTCTGCGTTTTCCCCTTTTTTTTAGGGTATATATATGTATATATCCAGCCCGGACCGTGCATAAGACTAAGCTAATAGAACGCATTTTTCGAAACTTCTGGCGATTCAACTGTTACCGCTATTTGGCTGATCGTAACCCCCTCTGTAAACAGCAAGAATCTTTTGTTGTAATAACTTATTACCATTCTGACTTTGTAAGCCGGATGAATAACACAATCAATGGCCAAGACGTACCTTCCGACTGTCGATATTGGTTTCGTGCGTGTTTTAACGGCATTACGGTTCTTTGATAACACTGAATTCTTGACTTACGTAGGCAAATGTTCGTTCACTTTAAAGATAAACCACCTCTAGTTTCTCTTTATGTAGCTCACTTCACGGTCACACAGCTGGGTGGACAATTTGAAGTTCTGCCAACAGGCTGATCTCTGCAGATGTAGGCAGAGGTAGTTTCTAGATGGGAGTTCCTCTGCACTACTTATCTCTGTTGTAGTAGTGTCTTTACTTTTAAGGTAATTTCAGATTTTATTATTGTACAATCACCGCGTACTCCTCTTAACCATATCTGCAGCAAGATCGAGCATTCTGCCCAGGTTTGATGTGTATCGTGAGAATTCGGGTTCCCAATGCACGTAAACCTTAGTATTGTGAACTTTTGGGACGTGTAAATACAGCGCATTTATACAACCAGTCAGCTCTTTGAGCGAATGGAGTGAACTCTCAATTAACTTAAACTCAACATGGTAATTTAATAGAACACGTAACATATTGAGTATGTAGTAGCGACTGTTTTTCGCATTATGCCAAACAAGCGTTTATTCACCGTCATGTTAAAACCTACAAAAAGATCGTGTGCAATTCACCCTTGATAAAACGTTTTGTATTATGGCACCATACTTTCATAATTTCTTCATAAAGTTCCGTAGAATATTCGAAAGTCTTGAACCTTGAGTTTTCAATGCAATGTGAACTGCATCACGTGAAGTGAACCGCTCACATTCCAAATAGTTTAGTGAACAGCTCACACTTGTCTAGCACGTCTGATGTGAAGCTTAGGAAAACCACTAGAAAATTATGCACCATGTTGCATTTTGATGCATACAATTTCCATGCAACGGACACACTCACCAGTTGATCCACCTAATTCAGTCGACGTCAAGTAACCGAGACATTTCGGAAGTGTCAGTCCAAACGTGAAACAATTTCCGGTTGAACGTTGGTGCCCGAGTTGCCACGCACGAAATCATGCCCATCTTCCACAAAGGTTCGCCTAAACAATTTCGGAATTCATGCTTTTATTACTTGCAGACATTCGATATACATTTATTGGAATGAATACAAATCTGCTAAAACACATCAAAACGCAGTTACATTGAAAATGTGTACATGCGAGATCTTCCAGTCATTGTGAATAATTTAGGCTAAAAACCAAAAAAACATCTCCAGGAATAGTATTGCTTGGAAAGCTAGGAAGATGCTCGATCCAAACTGATGTCAAGACAATGTATCAAGGAAAGCGCGACCATGTCTTGGTTTCCGTCATTTCCTGTCAAATATTCTTAACGAAAAGCCATTTCAACTAACACACTGCTACGTGGAAACAATGAACCGTGTGTGTCCGAATATAACACGCTGAATAGCACTTTGGCAATTTATCTGAGTAGCTGACATGATACTCCTCCCGTCTATGTATTCAAATATTACTCACCGTTTCACTCTGGACATATATTTGCACACCTCGCAGATGTTTTCTCTCTTCAAAAACCCTTTTTGTCAGATCAGTCAATTTGCATCATAATTACCGTTGATTCCTGATAGTTCACTCACAGTACTACTAGGAATTTACGATGTAGTATGTTATGTTCAAACAAGACAAACCAGTGCAATGAGTTATTGAAGTGTGATTCTTGTTTCACACAAAGGTAGAGGAACATGAAGAAGTTTTAGCCTCCAAATGTAGCTGTCTTCGAAATAAACAAAGATGCTGAGTATACAATAACGAGTTTCCAAAATATTAAGAACGGCGGACAAGTGTTATTTGACTTAAGCAAAACGAGCATGTTTTCGATTGAAGAATGATGCTTTGGAAAGGAAATGACTATCGTTTATTTGTAGACAACAACTTGTACGGGTTTACTTCAGTGTGCGGTTTGGACTCGATGTCCACAGTTCAATGCGTGTGTCATTTTCACTTACTGAAATGGTGAAGAAATTAATTATACCTTGAAACTCTTGGTAGCGTTATATTATTAGCAGGTAACACAGTGTGAGTAATCCGAATGAAATAGCGAAACGAGGAGATTTGTATTCGTCACGGCTAATTAGATCGCCACCTACTATCGGATAGTTTTATCATCCTCACTCACTTTGGGACTAGATGAAGCGTAAGACAAAATACAGGAATAACTCACAAATGAGTTTGCACCAGAAAATTTCATTATCTCATTCTCATTAATATATTATGCGGCCGAAGTTCACAGTTGACACGTATTTAATGGTGAGCGACAGCCAAGAAGCCGGCCTATTGCTTTTGATTAATTGTGACCAACAAGCATATACTATTGGCTGTTCTCTATATTCCAACACTGCAAGTGCACACAAACTAGCTGAAATGATCGCAATTTGCGGTCATCGAAGCAACCGAATGCAGATGATGATTACAGTGGTGAATTTGGAGGGGCTGATATATTTTGCAAATGTGGTTATAAACGAAATGAAAATTGGGCGTAAATGTCGAACTCTGTCAAGTGGTTAGCTTGGGATGCTTGCTGCAACACAACCACAGATCCGTATGAATCGAGTGGTGTTATTTCTGCAACTAAATTGAACATCCCCCAAGAATCCTCAACACATTAGACCGACACACATTTGGGAATTAATAACTAACAATGTAGTTAGTACAATGAGGCCCCTGTTGACTGCTGAGTATTTCGAGGGATGCAAATCCACAATATCGTTTATTTTGAAAGACAATATACTCAGCTTCTTTCAAGAGAAGAACAAACGGTGACACCAAAAATAAACGACAGATATGTAAAAGGTAAATGAAAAAACAGGCTGTCTGTCGAATGTGAGACGTTGCGTAGTTAGCAACACTGAACAAATGACATCGTCCTCTCACAAGACTAACAAATGTTAATGAGCAAATCATCACATGGGAAGTTATTTGTGCTGTATATAACAAACGTGTTTGGAATTTAGAGGAAAATGCATGAAAAATAACAAAAAAAGAAAATAGGTAAACGGTCAGTATTCACAAAATCCAAAAGGCTCTTCGGGGCACAAAAGTCCTATCACAGTCAAGGCTAACGCATCGGAACAGAAAATGCCCTTTAAAATAAAACAAATGTCAGAGAGGTGGCAATAATTAACTTTAGGTTCCCCAAATAAAAGTGTCATAAGTTTTTGGGGAACCTATAACAGTCACTAGACACACACTCGTGACTGCCTAGGAGGACAGCCCCAGTCGAAGAAAAGCATTACTTGAAGAAGGAAATATAATACTGCGAAAAGAGATGATCGAGAAACAGAGTTCACATCACAGCCCAAAGTATGGAGGACCGATTGAATGGCGGAATTATGAGAATCGGTGCCGTACTTCGTAATCTTGTCTGTCCAAGCAAATTGGCTTCGATAATCATCCACTATACTGACGTCAAGCACTACAACAGCGCCGTCACGGACCACGATAACATCGGGTTTGATGAACGAGCTCGATGTTGGTACTCGCAGCTCCTTGAAGACTGTATAGCCCAAATTGCGTAGTCGTTTCGCCAAGTCTTTGGCCACACGGTTGTGTCAGGCACAACGCGCGTCATGGGTGATCCAGCATGATTGTAGAATATGAGCGAGGCTTTCCGGTTGAATGCAGTTGACACGACAGAGAACTGAGTGGTCACTTTGGTCACCTCGTGAATTTCGGACTTTAGTCCTCAACAAATTACATCGGAGCTGAGTGGCACGAATAAAGATTCTGGGTAAGATGCGATCTGGATTAAACATCCAACGATTAAAGGGTGGAGATCATGAAACTTTCTGAAGACCACGGCCGTCAAGAAAATGATAGAGTTTATCCATCCAGGCCGCATGGGCTTCCGCCTTGTTCGTCACCACTATATCCTGAACACGTACTGGGATGTTCGTTTCCCTCAAAACAGGGTCAAATGAATCATCTCTGACCACATTCCGCAGAACTGGACATTGACTGGAGAGAAGTCTCTCCACTCGAGAGTTGCGCAAGATGGGAATAGTGATAGACAAATTCGGGATGCCCAAACCTCCCAAGTGTATTGCGGTTTGGATGTAGCTGATTGGTGTGTCTTTAGGAAGGCGGAGCCACTGTCAAACAGATTGGCAAATCGTACAATCCATGGCTTTGAGCGTGTTACGGCGAACTCGGCTCAACACCAATGAGTGATTCATCTTCGGGATCAGATTCTGTCTCAGCAGTTCAAGACGTTGATGTGGCTTCAGGGGCGCTTTGGTAGTTTCATCCAGCATCGTACGAAGTTGCTGACGGTGATTAGTGACTGGTCTACCCATCCAGGTGAACGGGATACCTAGATAGGTCACCGTGTCAGAGGCGCTTAGTGAGTGGTTAATGTCCAGACCGAAGTGGATAAACTCATCGGAGATGGCAGTTGTGTTATGTTTGTGGTCACCGCGGATCACCATCAGCTTAGTCTTCGTTGTGTTGATCTTCAGTCCGGGTAGATCCAAGGCACTAGCGGCGGCTGCAAGCTTCTCGAAGAGACGCGTAGGATTCTCAGCTAGGAGGATCAGATCATCAGCGTAGGCAAAACCGCCAACCAGCGTGGCGTGGAACTGGTAGCCAAGCTC
>LUCH01001905.1:53773-110416 GCA_013368495.1 Paragonimus heterotremus
TGTATTTAACTTGCATGTTTTACGTTTGCGACTGATGAGAGTAAATGAAATGTTAACATGTCGCAAAATATGTCTTCTTTCTGCTCTAATGAAGTGGTTAAAGGGAACTCAGTGTTTCAAATAGATATGAAGTTTGGAAAACAGCTACTTGCCTGGTCAACGGTAGTAGGTTTCAACGAAGAAACTTTCCTCGTAAATTATCCAATTCAGAGCTTCAAGGCGAAGGCGTGTTAGGTTTATTGTTTCACATAATATGTCCCACGTTCTTCTGGGTTATTTGAGACAAATTAAAAAATGCCACTCGCCTAACACATAGCATGTAATCAAGAAGGACTGAGAATGTCATAGTGTTTCTGAAGGCAGTTTTGTATGTATTCGAAATCAATTTGCATAAAATCAGCTATTTGTCTGTGCTCTGTCGAAGAGATATGCGACATTTGAGGAGACAGTCCAGTGTGTGTGTAGGGTTTTATAAGAATGTGAAGAGGATGTAGTGTTTCTTAAAATTTTGCCCGAATGAGATTCGGTCAAACGATAGAAACACACGCATAAGTTCTGCCACTTCTAATTTGCTTCCGGTTTTTAGATATTTTCGATCCGTTAATTCCTAGGGTTGAAGTGCTGGAGTTGACATTGGGAAAGCTTCTCACTAATTACCATCATCAACAGAGTTTGTGTGAACTCATGGTTTACTGTCAGTCAAGGGAGATTTTTATGAAACACAACGCCTACCTCAGTTTGTCAATTGATTTCAAGCCTATTTAACTTTCATCTCCAATGTAAATTAGGGTACGAACAGCGAACTGCATCACCTGTCTAAAACGACCACAAAAGTACTTGATGCAGCCTACCAGCAGGGCTTTTGAAGAATTGAAATGGTATGACTTGCATGTTCGTTGGTTTATAAGACGTCTCTAGCAGTACGCCATGTACTGCTTGTGATTGTGTGTTCCATTTCTTGTTTGGAGTTGTGCATAAGTTGAAACGTTCACTGCATGAATGTAGAAGCCCACCTTTATCGAAAGTAGTATTCTTATTTGCAGTTGATAACCACTGGCCAGTTTGTTGACGTAAAAACATTTCGTTGCAATTCAAACGACGCTCGGATTTAACTCGAACTCAGTGATCAAAAGCAAATTGGAGTTCAAATGTACTTGACAACGTATCTTTGGTTTGAGTGTCGTTAACCTGGTGGATTATTAACTTCATATCATGGACATTTCGTTCGAGTGTTAGAGATCTCTAAGCTGTCCGATGAGTTGAATGTGCTCGCTAGTGTTCGTGTTCACAAAGCGCTTCCTATAAGGCAAAGGCAATTTGGAATAGTCATGCTTTCATTTTCAACCGTGGAAACCAAAAGCAGTTATACATTTGAGCAACTTCTCACAAGACGTATTCTGGACTACACTTAGAGAGTTGATCCAAGCCCAGTTGTAAATGATTTATTAGGCACACTGAGAATAGTCACCTATCAACGGGTCACAACACTAGATAGTCGGGCAATAACACCAGTAGACTTTGTATTCGACCAAATTTCCTGCAGCTGCATGCACGGATCAAGCGCGATATTGGGGAACTAGAAGTATATCTCCCAAACATGAGAAACAAAAGGAAAGATGAACGAGGTAGGAGAGTAGAACTGTGTTTATCCCATCATACAGACCTGATACACAAGTTGAAATTGCGGGCAGTTTAATTCTAGTGGATAGAGGCTAAATAAATGTGACTGCGCCGCATTACGTCCACTTCGTCTTCATGAATTTGTGCAACTAATTTTCATCTGGTTTAACCCACTCAGGGGTTTTGTGGCCGTTGCGTCAGATTGTCTAAATAAAGTGTAGTTTATCGTCACGCTTTCATGGTGCTTTGAAAATATCATTTGTGTCGTTGCCATTGGCTCATATACTAGCATAAAATCATGTGGTCGCAGAAATGTTGATGCGACCTACGACGCGGTTTCTGTATACAATGTGGTAGTTTGTTTCGCTGGTGGCCTTGTGCGTGTGTCTTCAATCTTCTGAAGCTTACGCCTTCTGGCGAAACCTCGTTTCTGTTTATTATAAACTAACATGCAATACATGGACTTTACTTCAGTTCGTTCCAGTTGTGCGTTACTTTTGTGTGTTTCTGCTGTTCGATACAGAGTTCAGAAGATAAATCATCCATGACTAGCTATATGGTTTCTGTAAAAACTTAAGGGTTGGTCCGAAGATGTTTCTCTTCCGAAGGTTTACGGTCATCTATTACATTCAGAAATGGCGGGTTGTTATCGCCGAAAATTTTATTGAGTAGCCTGCATGTTGCTTATATCACCGAATGAGTAATTATTACGAATGTGTAATTAAAGTACAACATCCACAGTTTTCCAATGAACAGACATTTGGAGAACACGTGGTTAAATCAACAGGGGCCTGACACCTTCGTCAAACCGACTTCTTATCGTATGTTCGACTCTACGTGGATTGGGCGCAGATATTCAGACAGTGTTCCAGGGAGCCATTTTCCTAAACGGCATTCGAGGGCAACGCTACAGTGTCGTTCAAAGGGATGAGCGGATCGTGTTTTAACCCGACAAAAAATGACACGGAATCAGTATTGTAGATGCTGGAGACCACGTTACTGGGCTGCAGTCGGATATATTATCGACTCTGTCAGCGCGCGTTTCCAGCCCGTCAGTTAATACCGTCATCTGGAAGGGGATTCGAGTGTATGCATTTGGGCGAACCCACGCGACCTGTATAATGGAATGTGTGAGTTCTGCGGCATATGCACAGCCCTCTCAATTAAGTTGTTCGCAATTATGGAACCGTGGCACTTCTCAATTTTCAATGAAACTCAGCTATATCTACAGGATTTCAACTTGATATATTTTGTGCTATCGAAATCGTTACTGCCATCCTTTGTTGGCCTCAAAGTTCAGCAACCAGAAGATGCTCTATCTTCTTTATCAGAAATAAGATTCATGCTGGTCATTGTCTTGCTACCGAATGTGTTGATGTTGAAGAATTTTTGATCCAAACCATTGATAACATTGATGTTGAATTGCACACATATTTGATGAGGCAATAAAAAACTCCGGATTCTGCTGTTTACCTACCTTCCTTGTTGTAGTGGCATTGCTTCCTGACCGGACTGAATGCTATCAGACTGAATTGTCAAACATTGCTCAGGATTGTGATAAGCTAGCACCAACTCTATAAAAATAAACCACTTAGTTCCGTTAACCGATGATTATTCAGTGTCAACCAGTATCCAAGTAACGAAAGTGATGCATTAGTTTACTCACATTTCAAAGTGGACTCACGTGGACGACCACACAAATTAGACTTGATACTGCCTTCGCGTCCTCGAAGGTTTATAAGTTCTGACATCCAAGAACGATGTGCTGTTAATGGTGTCGCTCACAATGATAAATTTAACATCGTCGAAAGTGTTATTGAGCAGCCTGGAAGTGGTTCCTACATCTGAACCCGTAGGGAGTATGAATGTATCTTTGATAGATAACATTCACAGTGTTGCATTGATCACGGTCAGGACGACGATGTGCAGCTCCCGCAAAGCAGTTTTGACGAGGAACCCGGATGTGTGGGAACTCACTGGGATTCCCTCAAGTTGTTTGGTGATTAGTTCATCGAATGCGAAGTTTACAGCTGACATGGTTCTAGAGCTGGTATTTGCTTCTCGGCCACAAGGAGTCGTGTGTTTTTGATTTTTCTTCTTACAGCTGTACATTCTTCCTTTGACTGGCGTGAGATGTATGAGGTGAAAAAGTGCTGTGATATACCGTTGGATCGTTTTGGTGAACTTTTGGTAGTCTATGGAGGTGAACAGTAGTTATATTTGAAACATTGAGTCCCTTTTAACCATTTGAATAGAATAGTCAGAAGACACAAATTACGATATGAATTCATTTCGCACACTCTCGTCAGTCGTAAACGTGTGACTAGCATGAAAACAAAACCAAACAAGACTTAAATGAAACGGTCAAAAGAACAAATTAGGCTGGATCGTGATTGGCACTCACGGTCAAACCCACGGTAAACAAAGGTTGACAGTCAGTTGTTTTCGTGCACATAGAACCGGCTGTTGTCGGCTGATCAACAAAGCTTCAATATACTTGAGAACTTGTGAGTTGTGAGCGTTTATCAAGATCTTAAACGAAGATGCGGTGTTGACACTGTGACCTGTAGTTGATAAGTGCCTTGCAATGGATGAAGCGGCGTTTCGTCCTCGCTGAGTGTCACTCATTGGCGGGTTAGACACGTTAAAAGACACCTTAGAATTGATACCATTTATTGAAAACCTGAATATTGCTAAGGACACGATGTTTTCTATTGATGTTAACTCTTTATTTACGAACGTGCCACTTCACGAAACGATTGATTTTATAGTTGATTTCGTTTTATCCAACTCCATTCTTCTTCCAATTCCCGTTGACTATTTAAAGCGTTTACTCTTACTATGCACTGAAAATGTGAGATTCTATTTTTCGGATAAGGGCTTTCAACAGATAGATGGTGTAGCCATGGGGAGCCCACTCGGCCCTGTTTTAGCCGATGTGTTTATGGCCAAAATTGAACAGACATTGCTTCCAGTTGGAGACGAATTAAAGCTCTACAAACGATATGTTGACGACATGTTTTTGATTGGACAAGACAGGAAACAAGTGGAAAAAACGATTCAGACGTTTAACTCTGTCCATCCAAATCTGTCAGTCACAGTTGAGTACGAGGATGAGAACCGTTTGCCCTTCTTGGACATCCTGGTTAGGCGCCGTTCAGACGGTTCTATCGAACGTTCTGTGTACCATAAGCCAACGTGGACGGGACAATACATGAATTTCATGAGTTTTGCTCCTGTTGCATACAAAAGATCTTTAGCACGCACACTGTTTTACAGAGCAGCAAGAATATGCTCCCAAGACAGACTACGAGCGGAGCAAACAGTGTTGTATGAAACGCTTCGTGCTAACAATTTCCTCGAACGTTTCATTCAGAAGTGGAGTAAATTTACTCCTGCAAAAAATACAGTTTTGGACATCCCTGAAAAAGATGTTTACATCAAACTCCCCTTCAAAGGAGATAGTCTGATGAACACCTTTGGTAAGATGATCAGCGCCGCGCTAAAACGGGTGTATAACGCAGCAAAGCTTGTCCTGCTCCCTCAAACCACTAGGTTACCTCTACCCCCGGTCAAAAAGCAAACTCCTATGTTTTCTACCAGTCATTGCATCTATCAGTTTTCCTGCAGTTGCGGAAACACACACATTGGTAGAACAGAAAGGATGCTTGAAACCAGGGCCAAGGAGCGCATCCCAAACTGGTTGAGAGTTGCAATGTCTAACCCGCCAATGAGTGACACTCAGCGAGGACGAAACGCCGCTTCATCCATTGCAAGGCACTTATCAACTACAGGTCACAGTGTCAACACCGCATCTTCGTTTAAGATCTTGATAAACGCTCACAACTCACAAGTTCTCAAGTATATTGAAGCTTTGTTGATCAGCCGACAACAGCCGGTTCTATGTGCACGAAAACAACTGACTGTCAACCTTTGTTTACCGTGGGTTTGACCGTGAGTGCCAATCACGATCCAGCCTAATTTGTTCTTTTGACCGTTTCATTTAAGTCTTGTTTGGTTTTGTTTTCATGCTAGTCACACGTTTACGACTGACGAGAGTGTGCGAAATGAATTCATATCGTAATTTGTGTCTTCTGACTATTCTATTCAAGTAGTTATATTTCTGACTGTATTTCCCAACATTATTATTTGCTTAGCTCATGATGATGTTCTCATTGTTTGATGCGAACCCATCGGTATTTGTGTGACTAATTTAGCGTCCTCGGGGGTTGGCATATTCTGGATCGTCTTCATTTTATTTGCGTTCAAATTGACGCTGTAGGCGTGTGTCAGTGCTTATGTAACGTCGATTCAACTCTCGATGAATACATTTTACGGTGTGACAGCGCAAAATATTGCACGATGTACCCCTGTTGAAAAGCCCTACGATTCTTGCCACATGGTTCTATCCCGTGCGTGTGCGGTTGCCCAATTACGCTTGATTCAATCCGTCAAATAACCCGTTCTACACAATCGTGAACGCAGTCTGTCTGACCACTCTGTCTCCCACGTTGTCTGTCAGTTCATTCGCAGTAGCAGTGACGTTTACATAGGCAGAACAAACCGACGGCTCTCTCGGCAAGTAGCAGAACACGTCCCAAACTGGTTAAAACAAATCATGACGCTGAAATCTGAATCCGGTGAATCGGTTATTCGAAGATCCGCATCATCGATTGCCAGACAATTTATGATAAAAAATCACCTAATTGACCCACTTAAATCATTCAAAATATCGTTTAACCATCAGAATCCGAAGCTACTGGCCTTTACCGAAGCCATGCTGATCAGAGCCCGCCAGCCGGTGCGATGTGTACAGAAGCGGTTGAAGCAAACTATAAGGATTGCCGTAATGGTGATGAATTAATATGTGGTGTGATTGTATACATGTCCATAACCTGTCTATCTCTAATTGTCTGTCATATATAACTTGTTTTTTCGTTCGCGATTGATGAGAGTAAACGAAATGTTAACGTATCGCAACATATGTCTTCCTAGTGTGTTGATGAAGTTATCGAATTAAATCCAGTGTTTCAAGTTGCTAGAATATACTTATCGAAATTGTGTATGGTGGTTCATAAGTGTACATAATACTCTATCTGTTGCCAAATGTAAAGTGTTTGCAATTATAACCGTGCTGCAGATTGAGTGAATTCTTACTCAACATAAATCATATGTCCCCAGTCTCGACTGACCTTTGAAAAGTTGGTTTAAGTGAATCTACATGTGCAAAGACCGTGAAATGAAGTATTAACGTTCATGCTATGGTCGTACATTAGTATGAAGCTTTCAGGGATCTGGCAGACACATGACTACCTTGACGTTGGTTGGTAAAGATTTTGACAGTCATGTGTTATGTAACGAATCTATAGACAATGGATTTGACAGATGCTTATAAACGAGTTTTATGCCCTCAACAAATGAAAACGCCCTACCAGTTCTAACGATATACACTCGTCATTTGTGCACAGGAGGAACAGCTACTGCCTGCAACGCATTCTTAGATCACATCATCGAAAACTGGTTGGATTTATGTACAATGTATATCATATTCACTTATGTGGGTAGCTCCAGCAAGTTACAGGGGAGCTTAATTATGCAACACGTCGGAAATGCCCAGTGATTTTTAATTTGATCAGAGAAGGATTGTAGTCATTTTGTCTGAATCATCAACAACTATGATGTGGCACGGAATATCTACTAGACTTTCATATATGAGCTTTTGCTGAGTAAAGCTTTCTCAAACTAAGTATCAAGGGTTTTTTGAAGTAAGATAGGTCCGTCAGTTTAGAAAGACGGTAATCAGCTCGAATTCCGAAGATTCAATTTAATCCCAAGGCAGTGTAATATACTACATCCAATGGACGGCCTAGCTGGTAGAATTGAGCCAACTATTACATAGATCCACCAGTCGTATAACAGCCTGGCTAGCAATTTGTTTAGTAGCAATAGGATTTGCGCCGCAGAACCCAAGTATGTGAAGGGATTTATTTTCACTGATTTCAAACATATGATGTTGATGCCAATGGAAACAGCCGTGAGCACGGTTTATGAGCTTGGAAAACCTCACCATTAATACTGAAATATCTTGTTAGTGTGCTGTAAGTATATCACAGTATGCAAATTCAAATCGGATATTCGTCGATACCACAATAGACAAAATGCACGTAGGCTGGTCAAGCTCAGTGTTGTATTCAGTTTGAGGTCGCCTTGGTGGTTTCACCAATAAATGTGGGAAGCTACTGAAATCAGCAGGTTCAAAGACACTAAGGTAAACCCCGTGTCATCTCATTTAATTCCATCCAATAAAGGTGTTATAAAGTATTTCCGCATGTATTCTACTGAAAACGCTTCCGCAAACACAGTCAGTATTACACGAGTTTCACGGGTGTGCTGCAATTGCTGTCAACTGCAATTTAACCAAATGTTTTGATGTTTTGCATTAGGATGGTTCTTATTGTGGTTGATCCTGTAGTAATAACGCTGCCTTTCTTCGTTTCCAAATCCAGCCATTGTCTGAAAATATGAATTAAAATTCATGCACTTCATGAAGGTCGCTACACAACTACTTACGTCCTTTGTATGCCTTACCAGTTTCTAAATTATATCTGTAAATTACAAAACATAAACCAGCAGTGTTTTGGGGAAAGAGGTGTTTCGGCGCTCGATGTAGGCATCATGGGCGAGACTGAGTTGTACCGGTTGAATTTGGTTTTATACTGGTAGTTGGTCTGTGTTCTGAGAACTCCTGAATTGGTTTACAAAGTTCGTTAACTAACGTACACACGTCCGTCAGCAACGGCTACTGTCACTCAAAGGCTATCAGGTTCAGACCAACTGCTGGGAATCATCTCATGCCCTAAGGGATTTGTCGCTTGATGTTTACGAGATTGCTTTCCCATTAGTCCTTGGAACGTTTCCTGACTGCGGTACCGACTTCTGTTAGTCATGTTGGTCTTCGGAAAATGGTTTGCTATTTCGTGAAAGCGGCTATCATTTTGGCCCACCCGATGTCATCCAGCGAGGTTGGCTATGGGAAAATCTGATGTGAACCATGTGACAGGTGCCTACTTTCGTGACTCACCTAGTAGTTATGAATGCGAATGAGTGGCTGAGTTACTTTATGGAAGTTGGACGAATAATTAACGATGGTCCGTTAGTGCCCATCTATAGTGATCGGGCTCAACAGGCTTTACATGACCGGTTTTGAGATTTTCAAATATCTTTTGGTAAGTTTGTCCTTTTTGTGTGCGGTAAGATGTCGAATGTTGAATTTTTTGGGACAAGTTTGGTTTGCTTGCAGAAATTCGATCCCAGATCTACTTTATTTTATTTCTTTGGCCGTGTGCAACAAACAGTTAAGATGAATTTCTTGCAATAACTGCAAGCACATAATGGCTGTCACCTACTTTTTATTGGTTAATATTTTGTGCCTACTACAACATTTTTGCATCATACTCTTTAACAAACCCTCACCTCTATCCATAATGGATCGTCTTAATGAACACATTTTCAGTTGACAAGTGGTAATTAGGAATGTTGCTTTCGACTGCTTTGTTCAGAAAACCTTCCACGCTGGTTACTTCGAGTATCCCGCTATTTCATATTCAAATTGAAAAGAACCCTCGTATTTCACGTTTGTCAGCAGCATCGTATAAATTCCAACTTTCTTTAGTGTATTTTCTGACATTTTCTCATAATCGAATGGTAGTGATACTGATCAAAACGTCTGAATTAAGGTCACTGTAATTGTAAATCACATATTCACCAGTGGGTTATTGTACCATAGCAGAGACGATTCAACAATTTTTCTTGGTAGCTCTCACTCCCATCGGTATGTCGTCTAACTCGTGAAGTCAAACAGGCGATACAACACTCCTGAGGACGTCATTTCGGCTTACTGTAGTGTGTATAATAATATTACACTCGTGAGGACTTCTAATGCATGGCTGATAAACCCATAGTACCTCGTCTACGAAATACACAAATTTCATATTTTCACAGTAAAGGCTTGACACACTAACGGCGAAATAACTTCAAACAACCTACGAATTGGATTAGGACGGACACCATATTCCAGAGAACTTATAATTTTATCTGTATATCAGAATGGTCACACACAGAATAGCTGCCACCTACATTTTTATGGATACCGTTGCGTGCCTACTACAACTTTTTTGCTTCCTACTGTTCGACAGGCTCTCATATCTGTCTGTACTTGATTGTTTTAAAGAACACATCTCTCACTGATAAGTGGATATATTCCCAAGCTGTTTCCGATTGCTTTGTTTAGAGCACCTTTACGCTGATTACTTTGAGTATCCCGTTATTTCATGTTTAAATCGAGAAATCACTTGTATTACACTTTTGTCAGTAATATCGTATAAATTCCAACCCATTCTATTGCGTTTTCTGACATTCTTCTTAAACTCGGAAGGTAGTAATACTGAGCCAATCATGTGCATCATCGTCATTGTAAATGTGAATTACGCATTCATGAGTGGGCTATCGTACCATGGCAGAAAGGATTTAACAACCTAATTTGGTAAATCTCACTCCCACTTGTACGTCGTCTGACTCGTTGTGTCAAACAGGCGATACAACACTCCTGAGGACGTCATTTCAGCTTACTGTAGTGTGTATAATAATATTACACTCGTGAGGACTTCTTATGCATGGCTGATGAACCCATGGTACCCCTACGGAACACACACATTAGGACAGCTAGAACAAAATCCCCGACCGAATGAATCAATGAAACCGGGAAGCATATGCAATCTCATGGAACTATGTCTATCGACATACTTCGAATTCAATGGTCAAATCTACGAACAACTTAAAGGAGTCCCAATGGGCTCTCCCATATCCCGATTCATCGCAGAAGCGGTAATGCAGAGTTCAGAGAATATCGCGCTACCAGCAATCAAACGAAAACTATGGATACGATATGTTGACGATGCATTCGTAATTCTCCGACGCTCAGTGATTGAAGGTACACACAGAATGCTCAACAATGTTTTCAACCATATCATATTTACAATGGAAATTGAAGCCGACAGTCAGTTAACGTTCCTGGATGTGCTCATCAGCCGCAAACCTGACGGAACACTGGAGACCGCAGTTTGCCGGAAAGAAACACACACCGACCAACTCCGTAGTTTTCACAGCAACCACAGGGTCTGCTATAAAAATAAAGCTACATTTGAACTCTGTTCAAACGCGCTGAAGCACACTGCAGTACCGCACACCTTCGAATAAGGGAAGAAAGCTACTTGTACCGGGTATTTCTTCGGAACGGATACTCACGAAGTTTCATTAGACGTAGTTTGCTGCAGAAAGAATAATAATTCGAACTCCACAGAACCACCAGCGAAACGAACTTTACTACCATACATCAGAACAGTATCATAAATGACCGCGAGACTCCTGAGACCACATGGTATTACGCTGGCACACACGCCTACGGCCACGTTACGGAGATTACTATCAAAACCAAAGAAAAAACTCAAACCCGCCGACAGAAGTAACGTCACTTACAAAATCCAATGTAATGACTGTGAACAACATTATGTCGGCCAAACCGGGCGGAAGTTATCAACACGAATACATGAACACAAGGATGAAACTGGACACATCTTCAACTTGAATACTACAAAAGCCCTTACGCAGGCAAACACCAGACATGCACGAGAATTTCTCGAAACCTGGTATTCATCAGCCGGGTCAATAAGCAAACACATCGAGCTGGACAAAAATGTATGAACCAATGCTAACCAAGGATTTGAAAAGATGTAGACACCGACAAGTCCAAATGGCTGTAAATCCAAACGTGGCAACTTGAGCAGATCAGACCGAAGTCGAAACGGGACAATGAATAACCAATCGGACGGAATCTTCCAAAACGAAGAAATGACTTACTCGATCAATTTGCAGGGACCAGCTATTCAGATCCGAAGTCAAAGGTAAACAGCAACAGGGAACCTCCAATCAAACTGCAGATCAAAGACTGAAAAACTGCAAGAAATAGCCAATCAGTCGACGGGTCAAAGTTCAATCGACAGGTCAAAGTTCAAGTGCAACAAGAATCAGCCAATGGTATACCAGATCAAAGGTCAAAAACGACAGAGAACCACCACCCAGAATTCAGGTCAGAAGGTCAACTCACTCTGCTATATAAAAGCAGGCGTCCATCGAACTTTACCAAGCTCCGCGCTCAAAAAACTTTACGCCAAAAAGCTTCCGCATTGATGACGTCACTTCGCTTGGTGATGAAACGTTTGCGACTTAAATGTCAAGATCGGAGAACATACCAATACCAAAACCATCAACCCAAGCTACGAACAACACCACCATTGTTCACAACGTTTGGGTTTTCCCGACTGTGGCTTTCTGCTTGGTTCCTCCTGGGATTGCGTACAAACAGTGACGATAAAAAATCCGTAGAGAGGGTGGCACTTATCGTTCTGCTGAACTTAAATTAGTTAATGAATACTGCCGTCAAATGAACGACAGAAGATAAGGTCAGAAATCCAACTGCGTCAATTTAAGCGTCACTAGTTTGGACAATTTGTTGTCCAACAACACTTCCCATCCTTCCTCCTTCCATATCGTAGTTTTTAATGGAATTTGTACGACTTCAATTTTGCATCGGCCGCCGTTTGATAACAATTTCCGGACGACACCGTCGTTGACTGTGTTGCTGCAAGATCAGGCAAATCAAATACGGTCGGTTGAGAATACCGCAACGAGTACAAATTGGGTATATTTTCGACACACTAATTCGATTTGAGAATGAGCGGATAACAGGACTAAACGAGAACACAGTTGAGGGACAATCGAACGCGCAGCAAGAGTCTTACGTTTGAGTGCGAGAGGTACCTGTCAGAACTTTGACTAGTTCAAACGGGCTTTTAATCACATACAACAGTTGGAAACCAAATGAGTGCAAATGACAATCAGAATCCTTACACAGTCAGCAGTCAGGACCACTACATTAGTCCCGGGTGTTCAATGATCCTTCAAACTACACTCAGTCCACTCGTAACTTCTGTCGATAGGCTGGGTCCACAATAATCGTGTTTGTGATGAAGTGGTCGCTTGTAAATTCGTTAAGGCTGATCAACTGGTTCTGTCCTGAAGTGGACGGCCGTAAAACGAGTTTCTTGACAATAAGGTATCAAAGTACAGGAACATATGGAAAAGCTAAATAAGGGGGAAATAAAAACACACCCCAAAATTGAATCCATCCAGTTGTAAAGACTAAAAACCAAGTATCCACGCGGACGCGACCAATTACAATAGGCCATGCAATAGCCAAGCGATAAAGCGTAAGGTTATACGTAAACAAAGGTTCGACATTGTAGAGTGAAGACGGACAAAATGCACGAGAACAAAGCGTTAACATGCGAATGATGTTGGAGCTCAACAGTATGTCGAAATTAACGTTCATCGGGATAACAATTATTTGTGAGTATAATTCGACTGGTAACGTCAGTCTTTGTAAGAAAGACGCGCAATAATTGTTAAAAAAATTTCGAGTGTGTAAGAAGAAGAATGGTCAAAAAGAAGACAAAACTAAAGACAGGGAGCGTGATCATCAACGTTTCAGCAAGCACACGGCAATCGTCAAACACTTGACGCCGGTAGCTACTTCAATTGTCTTAAGTAATTTGCTTTTCTCCAAGTTGTTCTGGTAAGCTGTTGTTTTATCCATGTACTTATTGTGATATGTTGTTGCTAATTCATCTTCGAAATTGTGTTTCTTAAGGGAGGCCGAACTCTTTTTTTTTACAAAGAAACCATTGAAACATGACAACAAAGAGACAACGGTATTATCTATAGTTCGTCGTCAAAGATCACAACAGACGCGATGGTGTTGGGAAACTTAATTTTGTTGTTCATTTGTCCAACTGATGCAACAATAAAGCTCGTTTTCACTACCATCGTGTAATCAACCTGAAGAAGGTAAATCGTTTTCTTCATCAACTTTGACGATCTTAAACTCCGAGAAGAAATGCGACGTGAAATTTATCCTTCTATTAAAGTGAGTTTACTGCGAACCACTGACACCGGAAATGATGCGCCAGCATGGACCACGCAGCTTCACTTGTCCTTACGTAGTGAACTAACATGAACTGTACCGTTGCACGTAACGATTCTTTATACATCAATTACCCAGTAATCACATACAGAACTAAAAATCAACCATTCTAATGAGTATCTGAAATCACTCAGAACATCGGAATATTCCTGACCATTTGATTTTGTTTATGGCCAACAAGCACTCGGTATCAATTCTTTTACGTTCGTCTCTCTGACACTTGAATAGGTATGTGCTGGATTCTGGGATTTTGTATGTAGAGAATATCATTCAATAAATTTTGTTTCTTTTTCTGTCTGATATCCCATCAGTACGGCCAATTCAAATGTGAATTGGCGGGTAAATTTGATGTTCACAAAAACGGATTTATAGAAAACTGTTAGTCCAGACGTTTGGTGATTTTTCTAGGTACGTTTGGCTTACAGTAGGCTGGTTCTTGAGTGGTTCCGTCTGTAATGCAGCAAGCATCCATACATTTTGAGCCTGCTCAACAACCAAGTTCGATTCATAGGGAATACCACCGCGAAGACGAGGCTCTTACAGATAACGTACTGAAGCAAAAGAAAGAATTACCGAAGAAAAAAAACAAAATAGATGATAACAACAAATCTCGATACTGAATGTATCACCTTTACAAGTGTCGAGACCAACGATTCACGTGAACATGACCAAATAAAACAAATCTTGTAATGACAGGACGATAAATCGCAATTGAATTCTAGGTACGCGGTAATACAGTCGAAAGCAAGACTGAACAAACTGTACGACATTCTTTTGTGGCACGTCGAGATTAACATTCATGGGAATCATTATTTGTCGCACCAGTAATTCGAATGGTCGTGTCAGTCTTTGTGAGGAAAGGGCGCACTCAATACCGAGAAGATTTTGAATGTATGCAAAACGATCAACAAGAAAGAAATACTTAAAGACAGAAAGCCTGGTCACCGTCCTTTATGAAATACGTAAAATCCTCAAACACCGATCAGTGGCCGTTTTGTTTAAGACTAACACACATTTTTCATTATAATAATGGCATTGATTATTTCATAGCCAGTTATTGTTATAACACGAACGCATGTTTAACAGCCAGATGTTAATTATGCTCATAAATGTCGAAGAAAGCAGGCTGAAACTGAAACCCAATCAGCTGATAGATGAACACGAGATACCATAACAGTGAGAATGTGATAAGTTCAATGTTGCTCACAGATTTATCCTCCCAGATTTAATCAAGTATTTTGTTAACACTGCAAACATCACCCAGTATAGTGTACTAATTACTAACAAGTAAATATAGCCTCATAACTTTAAGCTTGGAAGTGTCAGTGATTACCCAAAACGTCAGCCAACTGTAAGAGGTAAGTGCTAGCAGATCAGAACACCGAAACGTATCACTGTTCATAAATATATGTGAAACCATATAATTTCGTTGACGAAAAGGATACAAGAAATAATGTTCATAATGATTACTAACGTCATTATCAGCAAGCTTTCTGCAGTGACGGACGGTCGAAAGTCATTGAGATTATGAGACATAAGGAGGCCACCAACAGCTATGAGTTATCAGCAGTAAGACAACAACATCAGCAGCATATGCACAAATTACATCAAATTCAGCCAGTCAAAAAACCACCGTTCAGAGGACTATTGTACAGTGGAACTTGTAAAAAATATTTCATTGTTTGGAAAGAGTTAACTATGATAAGGCTAACTCCAAAGAGAGGGTGTATGTTATTTCTGTTAAATGTCTGCAATCGTATCATGTGCCATTTTAGTTGAGCAGATACTGTTAGAATTTGATCAAACATGCACACAGAAAACAATATGTTGACAGAATCGAAGCGATAAACCGATGCAGGCAAAATAGCCAAGATTTTGACAACTATTATGCAGTTCTTGTTGTTGCAATTATCCAACTTATTCTGTCGAACAACTCTGTCTTCGGTTGCAATTTAAAAAAAGTGACATTTGCGTATGAATGGTTTGTCCATCATTGTATTTGGCGATCAAACGATAGATTTTGCCTCAAACAGCAAAGTAAACCGATACAAAAGACATGTTGTGAATAATGTCGGATGTAAAAATGTTGCGTATTTCTTCAATTTTGAGCTATAGGCTAATCAAAATCATTTTAATCGGCAACGCTCAGGTCCCCTCATAGAGAACACACCATAAACATAATCACTGTGGAATACGTTAATATAATTAGGGCTTTATTGTTCCCGTTTTCTTAAAGTATATATTTCAACGTTTGTTTGCTTACTCAGAGGGTATTGATAATGATGAAAATGATGTGCACATTTATAAGTCGTGTTCTCAACAGTCATCCGAAAAGACGTTCGTGCATTTGTGTAGTGATTCAAAAAACAATTTTTAGTTCCAAATTAATGTTCCACTGACGGATCTGAGCTTCCATATAAAAACGTAAGCAGGACAATATACAAAGACGATGACATATCAGATGTTCTAGAAAATGTGACAATGTTTGAAACAACCAAGGTATTGATCTGTGCTAAGAAAATCTCATGGTTACTATGACATTGTGTTAGCTTCATTGTAAAAACCACTGGTGGCAAGTGAATTACAAGTTGTGTGGAATGGACGAGTGTTATTGATCGCTGCTTCCACCTAAGGTTGTATCATGCGATTATTTACAACAATATTACTGTGTTACAGGTAGCCATCGACGTTGTCATTTTACGAAATGGAAAAGCGCCGGAACAAATAAGGTCAAGCAGTTTGTTCATAACTGTTGTCCTTCGCAAGCGCTTACTAACAGATGCGTCCCACGTTTTTCAAAATCCATTGTTCAGAACTAACATTCGGCATCATAATTGCGTTCTGAGTAGGTCGCTATGTTTAATCTTGTAAGCTTTTCGAAACAACTAAGGTAGTACTAATGAATGTTCGAGTGTAACATTTTTGTATGTAATCGTAAAGCTGTGATTCTCGACCATCAGTATTATGGCTGGTATTCTTTGCGTATTTAGAATAAAACATTATTTGTCGATCCGTTTTGTCACCCTTAATTTTTCTCTTCCATTCAGCTAATTCTACTTCAACAGATGTGACTGTTTCTCTCTATAACCATCAAATATATGCATGCTTATCTCATTATTTTCGCCGTATTCTGCAACGTATTCACGGTATTTAATACTACGTGTTTACTTAGTGGTAATCACTGGAGGAAGTCAAGAAAATAATTGATGATATTTTAGTGGTAGCTTGTTCACTGTGTTATAAGGACTTTCATTTACGGACATTTATTTTTGAGGTTCGATATTGATGTATGCAGTGTTGGAAAATATTCCGAACTTGCAATCTTTAATGACGTCGCAAGTTGTATGTGCAGTGCGACTATCACTGTGACATGTATTTGGGTTTTTGGAAAACTGCATGAACGTATAGACTGATGAGTAAAAAAAGTTCCTCCTCAGTCACCGATAAGGTTAATTATATCAAAACACGTCATGGAATAATCAACCTATCTTTTAAATACAACAATTTGAAAACATACTTATTCATTGACAGTGAGCTGTAAGACGTGACATGCTATCATTGATACAACACTCAACTCGGACGTGATGCGTAGGTTACCGCAGAACCTACTACTACTCTCTGGTGTTTTCCGTTAACCGTTCGGATACACTTTGATTAATGAGTTCTGCTGTTTGTTCGAGGAGACATAATAGCGCCAGTAGTCTGGCCTACTGATGGAGTCGGTTGGGTTGCAGAATTAGTCGTGTAAATTGGTGATATTTGCACAAGCATTGATCACTGGATACCGAATGCTGTACCCAGCAATGCGTAAGAGAAACTGCTGAGTCTACACTCTGTTTCGTCCGCATTACAACAAACACGCGCTTATAAAGCATATACTGGTTTAGCATCCCGGCAGAACTCATTAATCAAACTGTCTCCGAATGGTTAACGGAAAACACCAGAGAGTATAGTAGGTGCTGCGGTAACCAACAGCATCCATCGAACAACACAAAATGAAGTCAAATACAAGGGAGTAGTGATCAAACAACTCGGTCATCCCTAACATATGAAGAAAAATATAATAACAGAAAATTATGAAATCTACTACCGGAAAGACGTCTGAACCGGGGATAGATTGTTGTATCTCCTTCCACAACAAAACGCATTAATCATATAATATGTTCTGTTCTTTCAAACACTGAACAACACGCTTGCTTTCCCCAGATCTTGCGTCGTTCTTTCATTACAGTTTCGTTATTTAATACCAAGTGGTACTATTTTCGATGCTTGAAGATAAAGTGCTGTCGCAGCATTGGCAGATGCTCACTAGCCAAATGGATATTACCGTTGTTTGCTTCTGATAACTAGACAGATGCAAACCTCTTTTGATGCGGGAGCACCTTGCTGACAATTCAAGATTTGCTGAAAGTTTGAGTTGTCATTGATAGTTTTTCTGGATAGCCCCATGCTTTGATGTTGAAGATACTTTCCCTTTCGATGTGTTATGCAAGTATTTCCGAATGTGAAATAATGTTCCTCCATGCTCACCACCACAAAACTGGGGAGATATGTTGCAGATGATATTCTTATTTGGTGAACGACATCCACTTCCATCATTACATGCTCCACCACTGTTACGCCAATGCAGATGTCATTACTCCGGCAGAAATCTATTGTTCAACCTTCTTTTTCATCATCGTAGCGTCATGAACGCCAAGCAACGTTCGCTCACGAACGGGACTGCTCGTCTGACACTTGCCGACTCTGTGGGTTCTGGTCAGCCCAATTGGCGAACCTACACACTAATCATATATCGTCACTTATGACGACTTCTCTGAAAAACAGGGAGCGTTGGTGGGTTTCCTTAGCTTTGTCGAGGAAATATTCCCCGGAATTGTTAGTTACTATAGGAAACTCAGTTTTTCTACTCTAAGATGGAAAAAGTCAAGACCATCAGCATGGAGAAACCGGTAGGTTGTTGTATGGTCAGACAACTGTTTCTCCTTCTCACTTCAATCCCTTTTGCCCATGACGACTGTCGTCCGTCAAATGCCCGCTGGTGGAATGACGAAGTCGCATAGAATTGTTCAATGTTTAATGTTCAATTTGCATAATGGCGTTTGGCTGCTCAACACGGGTCATCGTAATAAAGAAATCAAACTTCTACTCTCATATCCACTGTGCAGTCGTCAACCAAACTCCATCAGTTAAATCTAATTTTTTAATAGGAACATTTGCAACAATACGGTTCCAATAATTCTCGGTTTATTAGGAGAACAACGTCATTTTTTTGCAGAGAACCAACATTAATCGATAAATGTTAATTTTCGAATAATCTGGTTATTACTTCCCACAAGTTTGGTCTAGTTTAAACGATTGACTAAATTCAAAACATGTACAAACCATTTGTTCAAGTCAACAATTCTTATAATAAGACCTAATGTACTAGCTAATAACCGTTGTTGGTTGATTGACACCGATCTTCCACCGCTTCTATTGCATCAGCTGCAACCTCATCAGAATCGTAAAATGGCTGAGTGAATAAAAATGTGACCACAGTTATGATAAAACATTGTACTAGATTCACAGGTGTCTCGGTCTAATGTTATTTAGCATGTTGCGCTTGAACACATGGTTTAATGTTTCGCACATTCCCTGAAAACCGAACAATCAAGTATGGGTGGTTACACCCATAAACTCCTAGCCTATTACAGTGTAGACGTTTGGCAGATGCCAATGAATATGAACATATGAGCACAGACAAATTTTGATATTATATTTATGACAGTCACAATTCATTAGTGGTGAAAGACTGATTTCGTGACTGTCGCTTATCATTAACTATGCGGTTCTCCTGAACTTCGGTTTCGCCAACTACTATGGGAACAGTGAGATTAATGGTAAATAAGTCATTTATTGCAGACGCTTTTCGGCTGCCATGCTGTCAGATTCAGAAAATTTTCGGCGCTATCGCGACGGCTCTATTCAACTTAAGATTGTCCTTGGCAAAAGTCCAAATATGATGGAGGTAAGTGGGTCAGTAGAAAGACGAAGATTATTCTGAATCTGCGAACAACTGTCAGACCCATGAAGAAAGTGTGGTAAGATGTTTCACAGTTGTAACGATCCACACGTGAGTTTGACATCTGCTAAATTGAACACACTAATCTCACCGTATACTTGCAGTTCAGGGTTATGGGATCTCTCTGGGTGGTCTCGAAAAACTGAGGCCATTCCGTTGCTTACGTTAGTGATGATGTATCTTGGGCCGATTAGTGGCTACTGGGTTTGGCCACTTGATACCAATCGTGTATGGGCTGCTGGAAAGTTCTTGTGGGACAATGATAACGGTGCAGTTGGTGAATTCAGAATGGTTTGCGCTTCAATTAAACAGTGCTACTAATTCACAATCCAAAGACAAGACGGATGAAGGTCGGGCCAAGCTCTGACGGTACATTGGGTTTCAGGTTAATTCTGATTAGCAGAGCATGTCGATGTGACGGGTAAATTGTGGTCAGCAGAGACTTCATACAGCTTTTCTTCTGGGTTGATCACCTGCTCCGGCAGAGCTCGGAGTTTTATAAGCTGACCTGCATCGGTGTTTATCGCCAAGAGTTCTAAGCGAGACACTTGTTGCCAGTTGACACCCTGTATGTCCTGCTATGTTTAATTAACTATTGGAGTTTCACTCTGAGTACGACTCAATCATCTAATAAAGAGCGAACATTAAACCAATCAGATGACTAACTTGCATTCATATGTAGCAGTTTGAAGTTTGTACAGTGAGGCCAAATCAATCGGTCCACTAAGCAATATCGCTGTCCCAGCTGTCTATATTCTATGCATTGATTTCAATCGTTCCAGGTGTCTCTGACAAGTTTCCGTTTTGTTCAAAAACTTATTCGGACGGTTGAAATTATTATTACATGCACTAGCTTTGTGAATGAACAACAACTATTTTGTACAGGGCGTATCCGCGATAGACGCATACAGGTGAATTGACTGACCGTCGTGCCAAAAACGTGACTAATAGTACTGTAATCGGCAACAAATTTATGCTACTCAAGTGGTACGGAGGAAACATATTCAAAATGTTTTCGCTGTATGTTTTTGACTGGCATGCCCTGGGAATAGTGGATTGCGAGGCAAGTAATTCACCTGACAATATGCGTGAGAGGTACTGGAAAACAATGAAATGTCAGTGAACTTTTGGAAAATAAAATGGTCACCAAAACAACGTATTTTCTGCACTCAACCATATTGATTATGCCATGTCTATGCGAAACACAAGGCATATGTGCGTAGTAAAAATACATTTTATCTGAACGACCGTTTAATGGCGACCAGTCAGACCAGAAGTGGCTTAATGGACTTCTCATTCAGACGCATTTTATCCGATGAAATTATAGTCATACGCCTCATCAACTATCACTGTTCTAAATTACCTTGTTTCCCACACATAGCTCTCTGCGTAATATTGTCCAAGACAGTAATAAGTTAATTCGAATGGTCGGGTTAGACAAGAATAGATATTTTGTTCATGTAGAGTAAATCATTTCTTCGTCACATTCTTTCTTCAGTTTGGACATAACGGAAGTCAATCAATAGATGAGAAGTGAATAAATTCTCACTCAATATTTCTGGAAAAATCAAGGGTTTTACAAAATTAATCGGATTTCGTTCGTCATCAAGTGTGAAATTCATTAAAGTAAGTTGAAACACTGCGTTCCCTTGATCCAGTTCACCAGTAACGATAGAAGACATACGTCGCGAGATGTTAACATTTCGTTTACTCCCTTCAGTCACGAACGTAAAACATTGGAATATATAGGACATGCGGATGGCAACAACAATGGAAACAATCAACGATTGGGTTTACACAAAACAGGGACTGTTATCAGTTCCAGGGCAGGCAAACTGCATGAGTCAACAGTTTATGAACACAAAGGACCGGACGGTGAGTATTGATTAGCATGGCTTCGGAGAAAGCAAGCAACTTCGGATTCCGATTACGCAACAACACTTGGAACGAATTGGCGGGGTCAACAACGTGACCTGTTTCCATGATGTGCTTTGCTATGGATGAAGTCGGATTCCGTCTCACTCGTTCTGTTGCCATTGCCTGTTGCGTCATGGCGTGCACCAACCACTTAGGCATATGTTCAGCCATTCTTTGTCGTAGGCACCGATCTGTTCTGCCGATATAGACGTCACCGCAACTGCAAGTGAACTGATAGATTACATGTGAGACAGAACATTTCGGTAGGACACGATTGTGAATTAGCTGAGCGACACTCCTAGTTGTGAGTAGCAATCGTAATTCAGCCGCTGGGTATGTACGAGTTAGAGCAGACTGTAATTTTTGACTTACATCAGTTGTGATATGATCGCCTTTGAAAGGTAGGTTCAAAAAGACCTGCTTCTTAGGGACCGTAAGTTGATCGAAACATAAAGATAATTGAAGCAGTACGTACATCACGCAGACTGACGCCGATTATCTCTACATAAACTAATCTGCCGAACTTTGCTCAGTGCCACCTGGACGAATGAAATTATGAAAGGAAAGGCAATTTCACCTACATGTATGAAAATATGTATGCCTCAAATTTGAGTAAATGAAAGTGTAGAAACCTGAACACGATTTAGCACTCACACCATGTGATACTGACGGTGCTTCAGGTCAGACGTTTGTTATTGCACTGATAACCCAAGTACTTCATGTTTGTGAAGAATAACTAATGTGTGTCCTTCGATCAAACCGACAGTATGAGGACTAGACCATCGTTTTCACAGCACTTTTGAAGTGAACACTCAATAACTGTATCTTTGAGCTACAACAGTGTAGACAGACGTGAAGCATGAACATTGTGAAACAGAGTCAATTCGATGTAAGCAATATAAATGCATTTCCCATTTGCACAGAACGCGAGCATTTTGCTGCACAGATGTTTCGTTGAGTGTCACTGTTCGTCAACGTTAACTTCCAGATTCTATACGATGGACAAATAGTGATAAACGAGGGATGGGGACGCGTATAATCATATCAAGTATTGTCAGCAACACAACAGAAGTTGCATGGATTACTCCGATCACATTTACTAACACATCACCGATTGATCAGCCATGTTCACCATAGCTTCGCTGAAATTACTGTAAGGCGGAGAAAACACTCATCAGGGCAGCACTGGATATTGCCGTCCCACAGGCATCTCATTGAAAATCAACGGGGTGAATGAATTCTATTTACACGGAAGTATCAAGAATGAGTGAGGCATTGAATACATACACCAACTACACACACGGCCTTGCTTTACTTCCCGCTCAAAACATTCAGTAACTTATGAAGCTGCCCGCTGTTTGGTTCAGGTATTGGACCCCATCTACTACATGTTTATCGCTATTACGCAAGTGAGTTCTTCGAATCATCAAGAACATACAGACGCGTGCCGGTGTGTGTTCGCACCCTGACTTCTTTCCCGAAGTTTCCGTGTTCCTTAAGCAGTTGAACGTAAATGTGACAGTATCTCTAGTCAAAACTATAGAACAACACAAGTGTCATGTACACCGAAAATACCAGACTGAATTTTGGTAATCTTGCTGCCTGACGTTCATCAATCCGCTGCAATACTAGAAATTATCTCACAATTCAGTAACCAATAACTCAGATGATATTACCAAATGCTAACTGAAGGGAACGGTGTATTCATAAGCTTTTATTTTTACAAATATCACCCGCTTATATTTGTTCAAAACCTTCACAACTGTATTGACAAAATCTTCCGTTTATCTCATGTGAAGAAAGCAAACGATTTTATGGCTTTCTCAAATGTGCTCATTACAACATTTGAAAGAGCCAGACGTCGAAGTAATTCATTCATCGTGTAGCAACACGGGGTGGGTGTGCAATATCTTCTATCCTCCTGGTTTGTCTCACTAGCATAAATAGTTTGTTTGATTAAGACCCTATTTCATTGGTCGTGATGTAGCTGTACACTTGCAAAGTTTTAGACAAAACTAGATGTGTGATAAAAAGGCGTTACTTTCAAAGCTACAGTCCGGCCCTTTCATATAAACTCACAATGTGGTTGCCATATACAGTGAAGTAGTTTGAGCGGTTTTCAAGTGGCGGATTTTTCCATTGTTGCAGTTCAGAAAGCACAACCCAGAAGGGTATCAGGAGCAAGTTGAAATCCATTCCATGTAGAGCGGGTGGGTTCGTTTCACGTCATCAAATAGTCAATTCTGGGTAATCTCTGAGACAGTTTTTATGAATATTCTGTGCTTTACGTTATCAATCTGTCCATGGCGGTAACCCGTTCCCTAATATTGATTATATAATATGAATTCACGCGTGTTCCACTCTCTGTTTGTCTTGATGCATGTTGTACGCCTGAGTCTGATGGTATGCGCCATATAAACCTTTGTACGCTCGTCTTAATCACTGAACAACACTCCAAAGTGCAACTAGATTTCATTCATTAGACATTAAATCGTATACAAATACTATGACCACCTCGAACTTATCGACAACGGAGACTGTCGTCAAAGTTAAAATCGAATGCATTTAACGGGATGGTTTCTGTCTCTCCTCAAGACGATCAGAAAATCTGAGCATTGCTTCTGAGTAAATGTGGCTGGTGTTTGTAAGATTGAACTGTTGACGAAGACTCAGATTTCGGCTGGCTGCGTTGTGAATACATAACACGTACAACCAAATTAAAGTTTGTTCCAGTCACTCATAAAGATTCACTAGTGAAAAGCGTGCAAAGCATAGACACTTTGAAATAATTCACTACGTTTTAGGGGTTGAGCGCAAAATGTTTCCAATAAGAAACCGTCTGGTATTGTGATGTTTCAGTTTGTAAATTTGGTTTCCAAGTGAATATCAATGCAACCAAACCGCCCTTGAGCAACCCGTGCGCAAATGAAGACCACCGAAACCGAAACAAAACGTGACTGAATATCGTATCACTCTCTTGAATGCTTAATAAAATGCTCAAAGTAAGCAGCAACACATCTAAAATGTGACTACTAATTTAATCAGTGAAATCATGCTGTGCGGAAACAAATCTGTTGTTCGAAAGCGAAGAAATATTACTGACTGAATGTGCAAAATCACCATAAAATTCCTCTGATGAACCAAAGAGAACAAAATAGTCGTCCCTTGTGAAGCATATCAAATATAAATAGGGAGGCCACACAAAGAACCCCAAACTAGTACATATAGGCGAGTATGCCCTATTAATGCAGCAAGTAATAAGTAACTGCATACCAACGGGTCAAGTACAAAAGTTTGCGTGTGAAATATATAGGACAATTTTTTCCAAAGCATTCGGCAACCGCACGAGAAAATACTGTGACATGTCTTATAATGAACTTGCACCGCAAAGTTGTCATTCATCGCAGTTTGTCATACAAAATGTATAACCGTAATACTAGCGAATATTATCTATTATTAAACCTTTGTTTCCAAGTGAACTTTTTACCAGCTTGTTCATCTGCCAAACCTAAAAAGACTAGTCTTGATAGCTTCTTGTCCAGCATAGGAATTTTTATCCAAGCCTTTTCCTTATTCGAAAAACTGATGATGGAACTTTGAACTAGTTTGGCTTGAGTTGGTTGCTTCGTTGAGAATTCCCTGTATTGAATTATTTGAGATTATGTTTGCCATTATTCGTCGATATCCAAATGTAGTGTTGTGAATATCCTAGGCTCATTGAGGAAAACCCTCGATTGCAATAGACCGATAGCTGAAAGTAGGACGGTAAACAGTCTCAAAATTATTTCGCGACTTTCAATGCTGGTCGATTAAACTGGGAGCGTGCGAACATTCCAACATTGCGAATGGTGTGCATAACTAGAAGCCAATATTTAGTAATACAAGCCATGCGAATATTACCTACAAATGTATGAATTTATGCGCCACGGGCTATCGACTCACGGTTCCCAATTAATCAACTAACCTTTTCCTTCGTACATACCAGCTGAAGCCCGACAACTCCTTGCGGTCATGGGTATCACCTTGAAATTGTAAATGGACACAAAATGAATCCGCCATTAAATAATGAATCATTGCGATGAGAAAAGTATGTTTTGCGTGCATCTCTATTCGGAACCACTAAATTATTCACTCTGGAATCGTTTTTGTCACACATTGAAGTGAATCACATAGTGCAAAAACCAGATGATACTTGGTTTGTATCCAGAAGAAGTCTACCACGTGAACTGATTGACGTCATGTTCAATTATAATCCGCACAATTTGTTCAGGATGTTGAAAATTGACAAGGGCATAACATTCCATCGGTTGTCCATTATTTCTTTCGTTGTGAAATCGCTGAGAGCTTTATGTTTGCCGCAGACGGAAATTGTGTTCAACTTTTGTTTTCCATCGAACATCCACAAGCAAATTTTTCGTGCTTCTTAATTGGCGAAACACGAGTCCAGTGTTTCCTTTCAAAGTGGGCTGGCCGGAAGGCATATCTGAATGCAAAGGCTGTGATCAAGTGTGGGTGATGTTCAATTTTGAAATAACCTAAATCCTCGAACCCTCACTACTGATAACATACTCTCCAAGTTAGGTGAGATGGTGCGCACGCAAGCCACACCTATGAAGTTTTCGCAGTGAGAGGGAATAAGAGACCGGGCCAAAGGCTTTAGAAAATGCAGCATAAGCCAAACCTGTGGCCATTCCTGCGCCGGCGGCCTGTATCCGAATGTCACAGGCGATCAGCCAATTCGTGATGTATTAGCAGTACCTACAGAAGTCGTGTTGATCCTTAGTAGTGTGTTCAAACAATGCAAGAGTTGCACAGACGGGGTCATCTTACTGTAAGCTCTCATTTAAGTTAGAGATCACTGCAAACCCGCCCGTGGTTTTCATTTGCAGAAATCAACTTTCCTGCTAGTATAAACAGCGACTTCGTTTCATAGAAGCTTAGTACTGAACCTTATGACTGAGTTCCAAGTGAAATCTTCCTTAATCTAGACGGTTCAAAATATATAGCATGGGACAAATGGGATCAACAAACAACACTGTTTATTTAGAAACGCTTTTTTGACAGTTATTTGGAATGAGAACTTTGCCACTTTCCCAGATAGTAGCAGCATTAACGGCATGTCCGGTTAAATGATATGGGTACCCACAGTGACTATTCACAAAAGTAACTGGAAGATGTTGCATATACACTATGCAACCGGTCAGCATTTCAAGATGCTTCAGTACATTTGAATGCATTAAGTAAAGGTTCACTGCATATACATAAATCATGCAAACATGAATTTTGAAACTATACACAGGTGTTAAGGGAAATAAGTGTTACCTTAAAGAACTGTTCCAGAATGGAAATCTGGAAATAGTCGTCTCGACAAAATCACCGTTTTGATTACCACGCTGGTCTCCAATTCACAACACAAAGGAAATAAAATCAATGAAAATAGCGCACGAAATTAGAAAACTGTATTCGACTTCCTTCAGTACATCCATGAAAATGCATATATTTGTTCAGTGACCACGGCTATGTCCAACGCTCTATGGTGAGTACCAGCCTGCTGCACCTGTCTAAACAACTTGTGACGGAGTTTTGTCATCCTAACCGTTATTTCTTTGAGATGTCTAAGATGAACCTTGTCTAGACCAGTCGCATTGCATGAATCAATCATGAATAATAAGTCTTCAACGACTGTTACGGAGTAGTCAATCATGGCCGTGGTCAAAGAAATGACGTATTTTACGAGGTACTCGTGAATATACAGAGGGAGTACACAATCTGCGCGGTACGAATAACTCATGCCTGTTCTGGATTGCAGTTGTAACCACGTCGTTGCAATCAGTTTGAGATACGATGAAAAATCAATATTGCATGATCACTGTTCCATGTGGCAGTTTAGTAATCACTTTATCTGATAGGTGACTTTGGTTTGTGAGGGTCATGTCAAACTGGCAAAGGATCTTACGATAACGATGTGACATCGGGGCTCTGACATGCTGTGTCCACGCCTCCCGTTGCATCAGTATCATAAAGGAAGTCGGGGATTGATTAACACAGTCCAGAAGGAACACTGGTGCACACATTTTCTTAGGAGCACTGAAGTCACCCACAATGAACAGATGATGGAAAAATGCTGAAATCTCGTGAGGTTTTCTAGGTTGCGCGTCCTCGCTCGTAGCGGTGCATAAAGGTAGCATGAAATTGGAATCGAATTAAAGCCTATGAGTCAAAGTTGCGTGAACGTGTTGCTGAGTAAGGCGATACGGTTATAAAACCATATATATGTCGTGAACTATTTCTCATTGGGATATTTCTCACGTGTAATAAAAAGAAATCTCATTATACATGAGTATATCAATGTCCCAATCACAATGAACTTCCTGAATGGACATTTTTGTAGAATTTCCACAACTGACCAATCAGAACAGTTCTGTCTAGTTAATTAAGTTAACATGTGGTATATACTTGTTGTGTGAAATCCTGAAGAAGAAAATCGGTCAATTCAAAATCAGTGGAGAATGTTCCTTTTAATTTTCACTTTGAACGTGGCCACTCTTTTACGTAAGTTGTATGAATGTTAGCAAATGTTTTATGTGTTTCGTTTTGATTTCGTTCGCACCACTCCCTAAATAACCGTTGGCACATTCATCTACGCTATCGTGTCAACCGTCATTATAATTGCTATGTTTCACCTTTGTGAAGTGAATATTCCGAGAAGCATTTCGTGCGGGCACTGTCTTTTCAAGTACCATGAATGCAGCTAGCTTTAATGACGAAAGTGTTAGTTAGAGTGATGTGCGCAGTCAACATTTATATAATCCATTGAGTTGTGTAGAAAGATTCTTGATCTGCCGTATAAACCGTAGTGTAGCATATGCTGATGCCCACAGATACTCAAAATGCCGCATTTACTTTGAAAAATAGTGTGTTTAAACAATCGTGTAACTTGCAGAGCAAGTATGCAGTGTATCAGCCTGCTTACAGTAATGTGCATTTAACTGAACACTATTCGTAAACAACTCGGGTGATGTGAACTTTTGAACCATATCAGAAATGTTTGGGACGGTGCAGATGTTCATCAAAACCTATCAGATGTATTTAGTACAATTGACCCGATGACTGTGTTCGGGCAAACTTTGCTTCTTCACTTCCAGCTACATGTTCTTCAATTGAAACAAACAAAAGAATTATCAATGGGACACGCGCTCAGGATGGTGCTTACCCCTGGATTGCTTACATCAAGTACGTATCAGACGAACACATAAGTTCCTGTGGGGCGACTATTATCAGTAACAAATGGTTGCTCACGGCTGCCCACTGCATGTGGCCCGAAAGGGGTTTTGAGTAAGTGCACTAATTTCCATCACGTAATCAACTCGTCCAGTCATAATCTCTAATATCAAGCGTGTCGGACTAGATCAGCAACACATGTCCATGTTTAGTCTGTAGTAACAGGTAAATCAACATTGGCATGAGTCACGTGTTTGGTTCACGCAATCCTGAGACAAAGTACCACCTCAGTATATCTGTTTCGTGGGAGTAGAATACGCAGTTGATCCCAGTGATCACCTCTGATTACGACTGATTTCCTACGGCTTGCATTATTTTGACTGTCTCTCTAACGTAGCACAGGGAAAACCGTTGTTTGAACATGGGGAAAAATACCACTTGTTCACAATCATGTTTTGTTGATGACTGTTTGTATCAAAGAGCAGAGTTTGCTTGTTAACAGAATTTGTGTACAAGTAAGTAGATGTTCGTTGCTGAGTTTTTGAATTCCGCTGATTACATTTGGATTGTCTTAAACGCAGTTTTTCGAATATTTCTGTTAAGCAAACGCCAGCCGGAACACTGGCACGTGCAAATTGGAAGTACGAAAATTGTAGTGAGTCTTGTCTTTCATAAACTAATTAACACGTTTCTAAAATGTGCGCGTACATGAGAACGGTTATAGGTTTGTGAACATTTTGTCGCAATAAGTGACTCACTACACTCTATAACAATTTCAATGAAAATCTCGTCCCTATAATGTGTCATCATCAGTGATCGTGCTGTGTCAACCGATCAGAAGCATGGGACGATTCTATTCATACATTGCGCTGATTTAGAAGCGACCAACTACAGCTGCTCTCACACGGAAAACATAAGTTCTGCAAACTTGTCTATGGCACTCAGTTGATAACATCACATTTCATAACCTAGAGAAAAACTTAAGTATGTCTGACTGTGAATGCACTGGCACGAAACCCAATCGTCGTGTCTGACGCTATTGGCTGAATTTTCACAAAAACGATCCGTCCTCAACTGCAACCGCTATGCCTTTATACTGAGGCGATGTTTTGTGTTAACTTAAACAGACCGATACGTCTTTAATTTCCATGTAATTATTGACCACGAAGTTTCACTTACAGAATGGAGAATCCTTACCACGAGGATGATAAAGTATCAAGTAACGGTTTATAATACAGCTGACGGTGAAGCGACAGTAACTCTTACCTAGAAGTGCATTTCGAGAAGCATTCGAGTATTGAACTCAAAATGGAACAGAATTTTTGATAGTTCCGAGGACCAGTTTCAAAAAATAGATTAGCTTAATACTAAATTTGTTCGGTTAATTTTTAACTACCGTTTTGTTGTTGGACATACTTACCCTAATCTTAACTCTGAGGTTTATTCTATATCTAGACTGGGGGAGAGCACACACCGGATGAACAGATTATCGATGAGAATCGACATTCATTTTACAGGTATGTTTAGCCAATGACAACTAATTTTTAACGTACACACATGGATTACGATATACTTGACGAACTGTCCCATATTAGTTCACATGTGCTTTATTCCACTGAGCAAGTATTCGGAGGTCACTGTCTGTCACAAAGGACGACTGCGACACTATTGGTTGATATTATGACCAATCCGTGGTGTTTCAAAATCCCGAAGCAAACGTGTAAAGGGTAGTGAATGTACGTTGATTTTTCTAGTGAGTTTGTGCACTTCGTATATCGACGATTGTGACTGCAAAGTAACAGTTGCAGTCGAAGAATGTTAACCTATCCAGCACAATAGAGAGGTTACCAAGCGTTTATAGAATGGCTGGTATGACGTATTCAACCAGTACCAGTGAAGATTTCAACCTACGAATAGAAACCACAAAACCACTATGTTGCTGGTCCACGATAAAAGCAGAATTGGTATAGGAAATATATCTCGGTTTCGCGCCAATTATCATTAATGTTAGCATAAAGTCGTCTCCAGTTTGCCTAGATTACGTTTCCACGTTCACATAAACGGCTCAGTCTATGAAAGTCAGCCATAATAATTACGAGCGTGATATAGTCCAAAAGTGTATGCGTTGATATATTTGCATGTTTTATTGGTTACCGTTTGTTACCAGCCTATTCTTCAATATGCTAACTATATTTGGTTATTCCAACCCATCCTGATGATAATGTTTATGAATGCGTGTGCTTAAGCAACCACTGGAATAAGAGACATTCCACCGAACGTAACAAAATCCACTGATATAAAATCAGGAGGATTATGACAAGAAACTATAACAGATTGACAGATTGGGGGATATAGAGGAGTGATACATCAGCCGTGGTATGTGAGTGAGATAAATACGGCGCACATTACTGTCTACAATTTCAATTTGTGTCACAAATCAGTCGTTCTATCTTCTCGTCTATATTAAAGTCTCGCGAGCTGTAATCATTGGTTACTAATCTATACGGTCTGTGCACAGTTTATCCCACAACATGATACCACAATCAAGCCTAACATACTGCAATGTGATTATAACGTATTTTGGCGGTCCTGATCATGCCATGTATATTTTAATCCGTTTTAATATGCTTGAAAACATTTTAAAGACGATTTTTCATGTACAACATTTTTTGCCTGTGAAGGAGCAATCGGTTGAATGCAGCAAAAATTCTACACTTTCATGTGGAGAAGATAGTACTCCATCCGGCCAATGAAATCGGTAAGAGGACATAAGACTTGATTGATTTACATATTATTCCGAGTGTTTTGTCTTTTGACGAGTGTTACGGATTTAGAAAACGTGTATTTTGTGGCACTACAGAAGTTTGTTACAAACAGTGTATAACTGTTCATACCACACACATTTGAAAGCTTTCGATCAGACAATCCTCAAAAAATTAACTCATGGCTAGTGGACACGGTTTGATTCAAACTTCTAAAAATACATTCAGCATGGGTGATAATACGAATATCAGTGCACGCAAAATTTATCTCAATTTATACGTTCGTTAGAAAAGAACTGTAATCAGAAGTATACAAAGAGAACAAGTTGGCTTTATTCTGGGGAGAATGGTTATGCTGTACGGCGGAGTAATTTTATTCAAACGAAGAATAGCACACATAGACGTGCCGAAACAATCAAAGATTTGAATTCTTAACGTTGACAAGTCATCCTATGTGAGTGTGTGAAACAAACAACCAGCTTATGTACGTACGGTAAACAAAGTTATCACTACACTTCCAACATCTCCTTTCGTCTCACAGCTTTCGAAGTAGGCTAAACTGAATCAATACTAGAAAATTTAGTGCAGAGCATGAGTTGATCATTGTAAAATACACAGTTGTAACGAATGCCGTGTTGTTCTATTTTCTTCGTTATTTCTGTGAACCACTCGTGAACATCGTTTCTCCTGTTCAACATACCGACAAGGCCTTTCACAATACGACATAGCACTTATGAAAGTCAGAGGACGCATACCATATATTTGGAATAAATCCGTGGCCGCATCACTGCCCCTAAGCAACCGAGTCAGACAGTGGTCTTTGGGTGGCCAAAAATGTGCCATTGTTGGATGGGGCTGCACAAGAGCTGGGGATGCTGTGGCTGATGTTGCCTCGGTTGCAAACCTGAAAACGTTACGTGGTCGGACCTGCGACCAGTTCTTCAACGATGTAAACCATGGTCACGAATTCTGCGCTGGTTACTACAAATCAGGTTTGGGGACATGCTCGGTAAGCAAAATCGGATGATGTTCCAATGAATCTGTTAAAGCGGAATAAAATTTTACTTATAACCGTGTGAGATTTTACAAATCGTTAGTCAATAA
This sequence comes from Paragonimus heterotremus, assembly GCA_013368495.1. Lineage (NCBI taxonomy): Eukaryota > Metazoa > Platyhelminthes > Trematoda > Plagiorchiida > Troglotrematidae > Paragonimus > Paragonimus heterotremus. The sequence continues at coordinate 86,559 of LUCH01001905.1, forward strand.
ATTTTGCTGCAATGTTGTGGAATGTTTTGTCAGATAATGAAATGTAACCAGTGAATTGGTGATTGAGTTCGCTGATTACAAATTCACATACCCTTTATGGGCATGTCATTGATTGATATTTTTGAATTTGGTCCAATGATGTCATGACATATTCTGTACTGTTGGACTGAGTAGTGTAATATATATGCATAAAAAGTGTTGTGACCAGATACCGATTGTTATCTACTCCCATCAGTTTGTCTTTACTAGGATCAATGAGGTTTGTCATCTAACTCAGCATCATCACCGACTGAATGCCATTGAATGCTGAACATAGGAAACGTTTGTCTGTTTGCTGACTTCAAGCTAATTGCCTTATTCAACATCAGTCACATAAGTCTGGTCCACGTAAAACAGGATTATGAGATATGTTAGTCTAACGATCAAGTTTTGATGTACTGGCGGATTAATATAGTTCGTATTTCTCGAAAGCAATTGATTTAGCACATACGCTTTACCTTATCAGCTTGGCAGTGTCATACATGAAAAGAAGTACACTAATGTGACCAAAACGTTGCACAATAAAGAGGGTTCTTTTATATTAGGGTTCATCAATGTCGTTATTTCAATTCATATTTAGTGCTACAATTGTCTTTGTACATGTGCCACAACACTGGACAATGTAGACACCTCAACCATTCGGTTAAATATTATGAAACCTATCTGGTTAGATGAATTAAATTACCTTTATACGTTTATCAAATACAACTGCTTAAGAAGTTGATCGCTGTACCGCTCTGCTCAGAATATCGAATAAACACACTGCAAATTTGTTGCAACGTGTTGAACTCCGCCACACATTAACCCATCACTTCTGTTGTGAATTCAACAGGGCGACAGTGGAAGCGGTCTAGTCTGTAAACATCTTGGTTCAACGATGGTCATAGGCGTGGCGAGTAGGTCCCACACAGAGGAGCCACAAAACTATCCCGGTATATACGTGCGGGTAGCGACCGTCCTCAACTGGATACAAACGGAAATGAAGCAAGACTGAATATGATACTATCTGACGTGATATGGAAATAAATCCATGTTGGTTAACAATTTGTTGTTGTTCATGTCTTGAAGATGTGTGGGTAATTGCACAATTTCCGAAAGTCGGGCAAATTATACGTGAAGCTCAACAGCTGCATAGGCGTGAGGAATTGAGCAAGAACTTGCACCTCGAGATCGCGACTATACATCTATCAGCACCGCCCAGCATGAGCAGTTACCAGGTTGGTAATGCATGAGCTACTGGATCTGAAACTGTGTTGTTTAGGGGGGTGATTATTCCGTATGTGTGGAAGTATTGTTAGATGGCGTTACCGACAACGCTTTCCCCTATCTTTGGACAGAGATCCATGCGCGCAGCTCCAGCAAATTTAGTCGAATACGAATTCTCTAGGTGTTATTGCCCGACGGTCTGTTATTTTGACCCGTTGATGGGTGGCTGCTGTCAGTGTGCCCAAGAATTCCGTCACAACTAGGCTGGGGCCGACTCTCAAAGTGTCGGTGGGAGTATACTTTTGCAAGACGGTTGAAAGAGAAAGTATGGATATTGCAGTTCGCTTCTGTCTTATAAGAAGCGTTTTGTGAACACGAACAAACGCGAGAACTTTCAACTGATCGGACAGCTTAGACGTTTCTAACGCCCTATTGAAATATCTATAGTATGAAGTTAATAATCCATCAAGTTAATGACACCTAAACCAAAGATATGTTGTCAAGTCCTTCTTCTACCACAAAAAATACGATCACGCAAAATATCACACTCTCTCAATTACTGACCAGCATGCCTGTTTTCCTTAGCACTTGCAAATTTGCTTTATTCTCCATTCACAACTGAGTGCCAGTGCCTTGCAATAACTTGTTGACATTGCATCTGTAAACGCACTGAAAGCTAATTGATTTCGACATCGTTTACCCTTAATAATACGTTTCATGTACGCCACCAGTTGGTGCAAAATGCACCACGTTAGGAAGGCGTCAGACATCTCACCTTCAACAGTGTCCTTGTCGGCTCAGCGTGATGAAAGCCAAAGACCATTCGATCACGAATGTGACTACCGTTCACGCACATGAAAAAGTTGCCGGTTCTGTCTAGCCAAGTCAGGATTGTCACATACCAATCTAAAGATTCTCACTGATAATGATTCTTTCAAAATATACCCGAAGAGTTCACAAGTGTCAACGCATTTTGATCCAACCTCTGAATCTCAGGCAACTCAGAACGAACTCATCATGTTTGTGTAAGACTTAATAGAATCTCAGGTTTACGAGGATATTTTGACTACTCACTCCAATTGTGAACAATAGCATAGCTAATAAATCACACACGTTACGAATAATCATAATTTTATTTCTGTTGAAAATGATTTCAATTGAGCAATACACTTTGGTACTAACTGATCATCGGGCTATGACTAGAACTGTTCGTAGTATGTTTTCCTCTATCATGTCATACTACGGATGAGAACGACCAACCTAGAAAACTTCGTTGGAGTTCAGCAACTTGCCATCATATGTGTACTGTGGGTGACTTCAACGTTCTCAAGACAGTCTACTCATAAATGTCCCATCTGGACTGCGAGGACGAATCCTCGACGTCCTCCTTGATACTGCGATGACAGAAGACGTGAACTTAAAGTATCAGCGCTTCGACGCCGCTCTATTATGGTAAGTTGCTAGTTCACTGTAACACCTGCAAATTAGAGTCACCTAGCGATCATCCAGTGTTGATCTCTCTTCCTATCTCGCAGTGATTAACGGGTCGAAACTTCCACTGGGCTGATTATAACGACCTGAGGAGTTAGTCTGTTTCACTCTTCTTGATTATGATTCCATGAACCTGAATTGACAAGCGTTTGCAAATATAACTAAAAAACACGCACGATTTTGTCAAATTGCGCAAACTGTGTACTCTCTCCTCACGCCCATATCTACCGCAAAGAATACGCCATCTTTTTGGCCACGACCTCAATCTAATCGCAGAGCATAAACTCGCAAACAACTCAGAGTGCCTATTGTGTTTAATGGTTTGAGTTTGATGTTCCTGGACAAACTAACCTCGTAAAACGATAGGTTTTATCGAGAAATCGTGCAAACGGGATAACTTTTTCATTCAAATGTATGCGTCTGTCGAGAGGGACTTATCCTTTAGCTCTTTCCCAGCAACGTTATAATCGGCAACTCACTTCCGATCTTCGAATGCTTGTCAAGGTATTCAACATGCATTTTTCAGTAGTCCAATATGTTGCAACGCCATACTGGCGCTCTACTCTGCCTCTTTAAAACCTAAGGCAATCACTTCCCACTGCTGACCTCTCTGTATTAGTCACTGGAGACGTCTTTCTCATGGTTAATTCATATGGTACGATGAATCCAAATGAGATTCATCTTAGGATTCTCGGAGGAATAACAGTCATTCCGATAGAGCCCCTTCAAAGAATGTTCAAACAAGCGCTGCAGACTGGTAATCTCCCTAGACCATGAGACAGAGCCATGGTCGGGCAACAAATGTGTAAATTTCTATGCAGGTTCTGAAGGAAGTTGAATACATTTATCTGCTTTAATATGCCATTTCTTTGATTTCGCTCTTTTCTCTTACTATCATCAACGACTTACCGGACATTAGTTTCTACAACGCATTTTTCTCTGCTGATGCATTACTATTCGTGAATGCTTACAATTTGACACGACTGAGCGGCGGTCAGTGAATTCCAGTCAATATTTATGTGGCAGCACATGTGAAGATTCCGGTAATGTCATTTTGCTTCGCAGTGCGATGATTACAGCTGACAACATCAAACAAAAGTTTCACTGTAAGTAAGTAACAGATCAAGCATCATTCAGTCATGACCGAATACATTCAGAGATTCGGGTTATGAGTGATACTGCCTTATTGTTTGTATTGGAGTTGCAGGATTTTCATATCAAAGTCTGTCACCGTTTAGTATCAACCGCAACTCGAACTGTATTCTTTGAAGTCAGAAGCCTAATTTTCTAATTATTCGACGCCAAACTAACACGCTTAAATCAATATGATACACCTGTTTATGAAATAATATTGCCGGTGAAGAGCATGCACGATTCCATTGAGTTAAATCTTATAACCAAGTATATAGTAAGACGAATATATTCAAACGATTGCAAGGTGACAAACAAACCTATCACCTGCTGGGGACGAGTTAACCAGGTGGTTCAACCTATTCAGTCAACTTCAGGTATTGTTAATATGCTGACGTTGTCAATCAAACTTTCAAGAAATTATTGAGAGAACCTTGGCGCCCTATAATCCTCGCACCTATTAGCAAGTGTACCCATGAAAGAGTGACCAGCCATTGCATTCTTAGTTCGTTATGAACTGTCCTAAATTTCAACCAGCATAATTAGACCATGCGTATGCTGATATAAATGCCTTTCACACAACTTCGTTTTGTTCTATCCTGGTGACCAACATTAAAACGAGGGCAATAGTTTTGCTAAAACTCTTGAAAGTGGAACACAATTCTAATACAGCTCCTTGAAATCACGCCTACTTCCCTAATCAATTCAGTGTACCTTTTCAGAATTAATGATTTTATGACATACGGATGTATGCATGCAGTGCGTACATACCAGGATGAATTCAAATTTGCTGAAGCAGTTTAACATGCTGAGTGGTTGAATAGCGCACATACAACATTTTTTACTTACCCTTGTGAACATTCACTGTGGGTAACGATAACTTCTGAATAGACTTGTAATAGATAAGCCTATTACCCTGGAATACAGAAAACTTCTCATTCCGGACGCATTTCAGAAATTCTTTCTGAAATTACTGCAAAAAACACCTGCACATAACAGTCAAACGCCGACGGCAATAAACTGTCCTTCAGTAGAATCAATAATGTTTCGAACAACACCATTAGAACACAAAAACTTGTAGATGCAGTCATTTCGTTTTGACTCATCAGTACCTCATTTACAATAACAACAAATGGTTTTTTATGTCGAACAGTTAGGGGTGGGTGGAATGAACAGTCGATTGATTGGTTAGGAACGGTTACCAAGTCCAGGGCATGGCACGCTGGCTAGTCATTATCTCAACTCCATTAAAACAAAAGTTTCAGGCCTATTCTATTAAAGATTCTTTTGAGTTGATCAGTGACTTGGACAACATCAATCTTGCTAATGAATTGATGTGCTCCATAGACGTTCAGTCACTGTTCACGAAGGTCTCGTTACATGAGACAATTGATTATATTTGCGAGCTCGTTGAAACGAGCCAAATAACTTTGCCTCTGCATAGTGATAATCTGAAGGAAGCCATAATGTTATGTATAGAAAACGTCAGCTTCTGTTTTCTTGATAGGCGCTACCGTCAAATAGATAGGATAGCCATGGGAAGTCCATTAATTTCCACCCTGGCCGACTTTTTCATGTTAAGGATCGAACAAGGGTTAGCCGGAGACATAGCAAATCTGTCATATCACAAACGCTACGTTGATGATACACTACTATTCAGTCGGTCCAAACAGGTAATTGATGAACTACTGCAGCGTTTCAATAGTTGTCATCCCAATCTGAAGTTGGCGTGTGAATTTGAGATTGATAATTGTTTGCCGTTTTCAGACATACTCATAAGTCGCCGGGAAGATGGCTCTATCAAAAAAGGTGTTTATAGTAAACCCACGTGGTCCGGTCAATACCTAAACTTTAACAGTTTCACATCGGTCCATCAAAAGCGCGCACTAGTGAATACAAAATTCATATACGCAAGACGTATCTGTACACAAGACAGACTTGTGGAGAAATTAAACATTATCATGACTGCACTACAATCAAATGGTTACCCAAAAAGGTTCACTGAAAGACGCGCTAGACCGAAACCGCCATCCGAACCGATGGCCACTGTAAGAAAGATGAAGGTTTATATGGAATTGACTTTCAAAGGCGATTATAATATGCATCAAACAACACAAAGACTGACTGATTCGGTTGAACGAACATTCAACGCAGCCGAACTATGTGCACTAGCTCGAACCCAGAAGCTGCCTGTGCCTTCAATCAAAGAAAATCAGCCTGTCGGTTCCACCTCATAGTGCATTTATCAATTTACATGTAACTGAAAAGAAAGTTACAAAAGCAGAACCGAGGAGTGCTTGCTTTCCAGAGTGAAGGAACTGTTGCCTAAATGGGTGCAGAACTCAGTATTACGAAAGAACGGCAATGTTGTTGAAACACGCAAACAACCAGTGTCCGCAATCGCAAAACACATCCTAACCACTGGTCACGTCATCGATCCGGCATGTGCATTCAGAATCTTATTACGTCATCCCAGTTCAAGATTCGTGCGGTTTGCTGAGGCTGTCGCAATCAGTCGACTGAGTGTTCAGAAACAATTGTTCGTGAGCTTGACCTTGCCGTGGACTTAGTGACCTTCCCTAGCCTATCAATGGACTATCCATCCCACTCATCCCTAACTGTTTGATATTAAAAACCGTCTAATGTCATTGTATATTCGTTACTGATGCGTCAATACGAAATGCTTGCATCGTCTAGTGTTCCTGTCCGAACGGTGTCACTGAAACTTTTGAAGGGAACAAACTGTCTTAAGTAATTTTTCGATCAAACTGTCAAGAGTTTCCGTGACATCAACGGGTTTAGACAGACCACGGAATAATCTTCCGACAAACACAGGTGTTGAAATGGCTGATAGCCTACCCATTATGAGCCGCATTTGTAAACCTGATCTGTTGAAATATGTTACGTCGTCAATATGCAATTGAAACAGGAGAACTTTCAAGTCATCATTCCTTCGACCATGTACAGCATGACTTATGCAATCGTTTAAACCGGATTGAACGTATTCCGTATGTTCTCTGGACGTTGAAGCCCACTTCCTTGGTGTACTAAACAAAGTACGTCTATCCATCGGCAACTCATTCATCACCTCCCGTAAGTGACAGAGCATATTACCGACGGCTTTCAAAAGCAAATGATCCTCAACAGCAGTCGTTCGAACATTTTTTGTGGGTGTCCTCTTCTCCTTGTCGGTATAGACGTCCTCGTTGTCCAGAACAATTCTGGTAATAGTGTTCGATGACATACTGCAACATGACGGTGTTTCTTTCAATCAATGCTGGAGTGACCGCCGATGTTGAATGACTTCAGAATGGAAGCAGTGAACCATGCACCTGCATGCATAGCTTCTTTCACATTATGAAAAACGGGATGGTTTTTAGACAACTGTCTTTTACATCTATACTAAAAATCGCGACAGTTACTTACATAGATAACGTTGCGGAACTGGAAGATTCGACTGCACCTTCTCAATGATACCAGTTGTCGGTGTCCGGCAGTTACCTCCGGAACGTCCATTTCAGGCTTGTTTAGTCGAACAGAAAACGTGAGCACTCAAACAAACCCGCGGTCTTCTTGAACGTCTTACCGCTCATTTTTCACGCAACAAAGGAGGCGAGATGGCTAGATTTGTTCATTTGGCTTCCTCAAAAATACTGCAAAGTAATTCGACTAAACAACTTTAACGTGAGCGGCGTAGGTTCATCTGAAGATTTTTAAAGCGGGAAACAGTTTGTTGTTTTTATTAGCAATTTTGAATGCTACAAGATACTCGGGAAATATGTTCACAGCATTGCGACGAGTGATTCAGAAGTAACGCGGGAAGATCGTTCAGGGAACGGCCGAGTTCGCGGAAACTGCTCAAAACGCAACACGTTCGCCAACCAACAGTAACGATTGAAGAGAACGGTGTTGGTTTCCTACAACAAGAGCGTTTTGTTCTAATAAACTGATATTGTTTAGTATCACGTGGATAACTATCATTATAATTCCCTGCGCAGTGGTCAGGAATGCCATATTGCAGCAGCGAGCACAATGGAGTCTGTGGTTTGATTTCGTGGTAATTCCTCAGGTGCAATCGGAAATGTTACTCCCAAGATTTTGATGTAACGGACGGATCCCGACTGGGTGAAATATATCGGATGTGAAAGCAGATGTTTTATGACTTTGTTGTGATGAACAGTTTTTCCGTAGGTTTCCAATAGTTCCAATAATTGATAAACAAATTTTTGATGAAGAGCAAGATAAAGAGAGGTTGTTGAAGTGGAAATTTTGTCACCAAGACTAAAAAATGACCTGCGTTTATCTGTTCATTGATTAATGTGCAGGCTAGGACGTACACATTTTTAAAGTAGATGAAAGATACCCACTCGTGACCAAATGGTTTTTGACGTGAGCGACCTTTTGATAACAATGGGATTACTGAAGCATAACTATGTGACTCGCCTATTGTGGTGAAGTCTGTAGCGATGAAACAGTAGGTGAAGAGAGAACTTAGTAGTCGAAAACCATAACAATGCTACCAAATTAAATACTAGATGAATTGGATACAACAAAATCTTCAATGACGAGGTTTACAAGCGTTTTCTAAAATGGGCGATACTGAAAAGATCAAAATAAATTTCATCAGCGTGAAACAAAAAATATTCGCATATATGAATATTGGTCAGTGAAGTAAATTATTTCCTTGTTGCTGGGTCCATTGGTATTACGTGAAGTATGCTTATTCAGTGCAACTCCTCGTTAGTTAAAAATACACTGATTTGTAGCAATTATGTTACCACCGCTGAACTGACAATGAGCGACAACGTCGCCCATCACCATCGTTGTGTGAGCTCACCATAAACTATAGACATGTTGTCAGTTTTTCACATGCCGCTGCATTGTACAGAACAACAGTTTGATTCAACAGGTTTCGAAACACCTAAATCACAAATATCGACCAAACTGATTATCACTCTGTGAGGCAATTTAGTGTGCACTGCGTCTCACACACTCATAAGTTGAATGTTCGCAAATCTTATCCTGCATATTGGACAGGACTTTTAATTGAAAAGTATACCACATTGCATGAAAAGCTTGTATCTAAACTGTAGGTCCTATTGCACAATACATGGACTATAATGTTACTCATCAACGTGCATCAGGCTTTTAGAATGTTAGGACTCCATTTCAACAAAATTGGCAGTACACATCATCTAGGAAAGAAGCCGCATACATAAAAATCTGAGAAATATGTCAAATGTTCTCAGGTTCAGCCTTATATTTCGGGATACGTATGAGAACACACTGGTTTCCGAATAAAACCTAAACCACAAACATTCAACACATTTTTCTTTATGCTGAATTTAGAGGTTCTTCAGGTTTAGCCAACTTCTTCAAACCTTCCAGAAATATGGCTTCTGGCAAATGTAAGAGACACCGAGGTTATTAGCAGTAAACTGGTATACATATAGTTGAAGTAAGAATATATTTCTGAAAAAATTTGGTTGAGCCCAGCTTGCTTCCGTGCTCACAATTTGAATGTTGTCTTCACTTGTCTCCACTTGTACAGTTGTATGCAAGCTGGTTTGTACTGTGTGAACTAATGTTGTGATCCAGGAACGCAGATGGCACAAGGATTGTTAATTCGACAAAGCAATACATGGGTTAAGCATTCAAACAAAACCAGATACAAAACCACTAATTTGCACGCGGTATTCGGCCTCAGACCGCCCCGGCTGCCACAGATGTCAATGCTCAGATCCATTAAGTAGCAGGAATCATTATGGGCGACTCTGCACTTTGATGCTCCTTCCTCCATTTTTCCTGTGTCTTGTACGATGTCAAAATATATGCTCTGCAGCTACTACTGAATGGCCGCGGCAAGAATAGTATAATAAGATCGCTCACCTTCACTGAGCTAGTATTAATACACGGTCATATTTTTTCATCGTTTTCGTCAGCTGAATACAAACCAGGTTTCCTACAGACACGATCTATTTGATCCGAACAAATTTGTGTTGATTACTGTTTACGAGAACTAGCATTATTACTCTTGTCTTTATCGTAAACGAATACTTTCCAAACATTTTTCATTCATGTTTGTATTCATCCCTGTGTTTTTGAAACCTACAACATGCACTGTCATAACATTTTTTGGTTGCGATCCAAACCTAAGTCTAATCCAACAAAGTTCTGTACAATGAGTATTATGTTACTACAATTTCGTTGCGTTTGACAATCGTGATAGGCAGTGGTAAGTCTAAATTAGAAGTAATCGTGTGAAATACCAGTAAAGTGTTGTCACCTACGAATGAAACTATCAATGTTGGTGAGGAGTAGTTTACGAACTATTTCTTATTTAGGTATTTGTCTACCTGAGACGACGTAGGTGACATTGCTCAGCAGAAAGTGGTTTCCGCGAAATAAATTGGAGAGGCAATTGTATTAATTGAATTTCATGTCCCACAGTTTCGGTGATTACTCGAGTAATGAATACGGGGGAAGAAATTGCTTGATAAGAACATGACCCTATTTAGTGAGAACCCAGGAAGTTCCGTTACCGTGGATAGCTCTTAATTTTCTTTCAACTCTCTATGGACTACTGACTTCAAGGCTTCCAAAACTTCCACGAAACCGCTTATCACGAGATGAAGGTGTGCCTTTCCGGTATGCCGCTCTAACCTAGGTCAATTTTCAAACAATTCATCTAACAGACAAGTGTGAATGTTAAGCTAAGTCAGCTTCTCAACATGTAGGGAATGCAGCACCATATTGTATTTGACCTCAAAACATGTGGTAAACTTTGTGAAGTATTAAACTACGTTGCACGATATCATAATGCATGCTTGAAATATCATTCACTTCATCTGCTGAATCTTTCCTCTCGACTTGGAGTTGTGTCGTTAAAGTTTAGAGTCTATCTAGTAATCGCTGTAAATTACACTTCAAAAATGTTGACTGTTCTGAATGCATTTTTCATGTATGAGTGATGATTAACCCATTGTTGAAATCCAAGTGTGTAATAGTTATCAGTTTATTTTGGGCTTCAGACTACCCGATGAGCCAGGTTTACGGAGATGTATCTGGTCCTTCATTTTTGACCCGCACTGGGTGCGTTGCTACAAGGTTTCTGCTGGAAAATAAAATATTGCTTACTGCTAGGGTGCGATGACCAATTCAATTTTGAATCTAAGTTCCAATGGGATGATTATTTAGAAAGTTTACAACAACACGGTGGAGTGTCTAAGGTCGAATGCATTTGATTTTCAAGTGCAATGCCTAGCCTGCGTTTGTTCCAGCAATTACATTTAAGATTTTTCAAGTGCTCTGCTCTTTTGGAAGCCAAGAATAGACCTCCTCAAATCATGGTACACACTTGTACTGCTTGCCGTTCTTAGATTCCAGCCGTTGAACATGGGATCAAATGTTTGTATGAAACGCGTGATTTACTGAACAGAATCAATATCCCGGCTGTACTACATCAAAAATATCGTCACATGCCTGGGTTTGTTCGTCTCAAATAGCCTGTCGTTCATCGTTGATGCATTTGAACCACGGGACTGAAGCGTATACGATATAACGTCGATTCTTCAGACACACGAGTAGGGCATGAGGAAAATGCGGTGCTTGCATAATTGAGCACGCGATCTTGAGTTTCTCAGGCTACCGCCAGGGTGATCATCATGAATATTTGAGAATACTGCATGTGTGAGAATCCGGTGAATGAGGAAAACAGCGTTACAGCCGGGAAACTCAAGCAGCTATAATAGATTACATCCAATCTGTCACAGGTTTTATGCATGAAACGGAGAGTTTTGAGCAACTGTCTGGTTAAATCGGTTCAAACCTAAGTGAATTGTGACGAATATTAGTCTTCAAGGGACACGATGAAGATGGGAAGTTTTATGCTCATTGAGTTATTAACTACCCAATGATGTTGTGTAGTCAACACACATAATACACCGGTTCAGTGTCAGTGTTGTTGATTCAAGCTAGAGAAAAGAACGAGCATCACACGACGTTTATTCGAAAAACAGCCGAAACTTCGCGCGTTTTGAGCTTCAAAACAGGACTGAGATTTTATATCCTTCCAGCACCATTGACATGTCTTAACGATGAGGCCTGATGCCACACTTTAATTGGACATATGTTAGCAGAAGAGATGGAATCAGAAAGCAACCGATAAGGTCTATTCGATAAGCGATGAGACCAGGTTCCGTTAACCAGACGAAAAATACTGAAACACTGTTGGTTTTATTTGCTGAAGTAAAATGAATACTCAGTGATCACCCACACTTGCCGTTGCCATCAGATGATAACATTTCCGCCTCTTATTTGTCAAATGATTTCTAACTTCTCAGAGACAATGGTTGTCACGAAATTAAGAAACCCTCAGTGAGAGATGTGTTGCATGAGAAAATCACCTCGTTGGGCTTGGACTATGAGAGTGTCTTCAAACTCCAACAGGTCATCGAAGTTGATCTGGTGAACAAAATTAGCTATGGACAGCCAGCGTCGTGCTGTTGACAACCAAGACAATTCCGACAGACAAATATCCATTGGTTTGATATCGCAATAATGTTTAGGCTTTAACGGATTGTTTTGCGCCGTTGATATGAAAGCCAGATCGATTACAATGAAACGAATTTAGCATCGACAGTGCTTTTTGGAGAGCAATGCACATAATTAGCTCAGTGTGAAAATGACAGTCGGTCAAGAACAACCCTATGCGAATTGCCTACCACCAGTGGAAGAGGGACTGTCATACACTGCAATTCAAAGATGCTATGCCTCCTGTTTGTTCAAAATATAATAATCGAGTCGTGGAGAACGGTTCTCACCTTTACCACATCCTGACAACGATCGACAGGGGCACTAAGGTGCAAGACATAGAAGACCTCATTAATCCTGCACAAGGCCCTTGGGACATGGAAGTCACCAAGAAAGAATATATATTGTTGGTGCTTGAGACGAACTCAACAGCACGATAATCGGATGGCGTTAATGTTCTCCACGTGGTGCGAAGTTCTGATAGGAATTATGGTGAGTAGCGCGGACAGTGACTGACACATTTGTTCAAAAATTCTTCTCAAATAATTTCGCTGCTTAAATTTCCGGCTTTAGACTTTTTGTGAGTAAACTACACAGGGTTTTATTAATTTTGAGGTAATCGTATGATCTGCCTACTTTACTGACGTACGTCACGAGAGACATACAGTTGCTATTCGTTTGAATTAGCAAAGAGATTGTCGGGACAAAACATATAGTCTATAGTTTGTAACATTTGTTCACTTCTAAGCAATCGCTGTTGGAACCGACAGCCATAGTTGGGATGTGTAACCGGAATGTTTTGGAATACAATTGTACGGGTGTAATTTTCGAAGAACGTTAACAACAAACCAACTAGTCTATGTAATAGTTTATTTTGAAATATTTCTCGATTATGCAACATCAGGCACTCAATAAAATCACATTTAGACTTTGTTTATTTATATTTGGTTCTCCTTTCCTCTATGCTTTTTCAGTTGTATGAGGCAGTTCTAATCCAGCATCACTACTGTGTGACGCAATATTCAGAACACTAACAACGTATGACCCCGTGATCACACTTGAGCTACTGACAAATATGAGCAGGACTTCTTTCCTAACCGATTGATGAAACACGGATTTGGAAATACTCTCAAAAGTGGACAAAGCAAACTGTTATAGGTGGACAAAGTATTCTGTAAGTTAATTTTTTTTACTGAAGAATAAAGTTGCTTCGATTTTTACCAAATCGCACACCGTGAAAGCATTTTAGTTTTGCTTAAGTCACAATGGGGACAGACTTCACAAAATACGTTAGAGGAAGGTGAGAGCTTGAACGTTCATATTACGTAGGATTGCAGACTTGCTGGTGGGCACCTCTAACTGACGCGTACAACTTCCAACGTTTACTTATCCGAAATAGGATAATACTGAACTAAGAGGCGGAACCATCTGAGCAGTGAGAGCTGCTAGACTGCGGCGTTTATCTCTGTGAGCATGCCAAATGACCTGCTAAATTTCTAGGGAGAGGATTTTGATGACGATTTCTGAAGAATCAAGCCTTAGAAGTGCTAGTTTACGGATAAGTCCACACAACTGGAAAAGGTAAATTTCCGATTGTTTTCAGCGCTGTTTGTACGCAAGAGGGGACATATGGATTTATGTGAACGTAGTAAAATGTACCTGTCAGGTTTAAGCATAGAGCTTCATAGGAATACATAATATTCGATCTGTGACCGGAAGCAGAGGTTTTGCAGAGCTACCCACATTGTGGATTGAGTGAATTTCTGTTTGAAATAACTCATATCTGTCGAATATTGACTAATTTATAAAAGTTGGATTAAGTGAAATTACCTATGCCAAGATCGCTAAGTGAGGCAAGCACGTTTACGTTAAACCCTTCTTCATCACAATATCGAATGTTGGACAAGTCACATTTGAAATTCGGTGGTTTCTATCTGGTTACGCGTTCCTCAATGATGTTTTAATCATATGAAGCAGCTTAATCCAGCATCATTAGTGTATAGAGCAGCGTTCAGAACAGCGGCACTGTATAACTTCGTAATAAAACTTGGGCTATTGACAAATAAACAGATACTCATGCCTCTTAACCGACTCATCAGTCACGAATTTCGATATGCTTTCAGAAGTGGATATCGCAAACGGCCACAGTTGAATGTCTTGTTAGTGTTCTGTAAGCTAATTCTTCTTACAAGGGAATACAGTTGCTTCTTTCACCGAATTACAGATCTAGAAATCATTTAAGCTGTGCTTAAGTCACACTAACTACAGCTTCCGCAGAATAAGTTGGAGGAAAGTGAGGTTTTGAACATGTACATCACGTAGCATTGGTGACTTACACACGGTAGCTTTGAACCGACGCACACATATCCAACGTTCGGCGTTTATTTATTTCAAAGATGGGACTATTTTACACAGAAGACGGCCCATGCTGAAAGTAATAGCTGAAAAAATGGAGTACTCACTTCTGTGACTATACAGAGTGGTGTGCTGGATTTTTATAGAAAGGGTTCTGGTGATAGTTCCTGAAGAATCAGATCTTCGGAATGCTAGGTTAAAGGCAAGTCCACAGATCCAGAGAAGACACATTACTAAAGGTTTTGAGAACTAACCGTTAGTTGAGATGTGCCCTGATTTCAGACAGGACGTGCGGTTTGATTTTCGTGACGCGGTGACCTGGTCACGGTAGAAGATACGAAACGCCCTCTTCGTGTCTATATGTCGGTCACAGTCAATCAGGTGGGCCAGCATGCATGAGTTAATATTCTTTGTTATGTCGCAGCGAAACCACACCGGGCAGTGTTCACAGATTCTTTCCGGTAAACGCCTAGTGGTTTGGTCTATGGCCATGGTGGTCGTAAACTGTTGGGAAAAGTCTATTTTCCCCAAAAATGGTTTATTTTTCGACATATTGTCGAAAAATAAATTGAAATTTTGAATCTTACTTTTTCGCGCCACAACGTGCCGAAACTCGATTTTGGCGCACGTTTCTCCGGCGCCTGTAATTGGCCCATCCCACTTTTAATGCACCAATTCAAGTGGGATTCTTCAAGGCCATCAAAAGGCTATATATATGCAGACGCTCGTCTGCATTGTTACCTTTGGTTTGAGAGCAAATACAATCTCTGCTGAAGGTCACGGTCTTCTGTGTTGTTCTGGGGTTTCCGGGTATTGCTAAGCTCAGTGCTACGTTCCGTGACTTGTATTGTCGTGTGCTAGACATTCTGATTATCATTTGACCAGCGGGTCATAACATAAACAGACTAAGTCACTCGGACTTGTGTGTTCAGAAGCAGTTCGTTCACACCTTGGGATTACCATGGTCACGCGACTGTTTGATCCGTCCCTCCAACACATCACAATTAACACTGAAGTCCTAAAACCTCCTTTCCTTGTGAGCATAACCACAACGCGTTCGTGCCTGTGTTTTACCCAATCACCTTTGTACTAGTTTTGGTCAATAATTTCCCTTAGCGTTACTTAATTTGACATATTATACCAGGCTAATATGTGAGCTCCTCGGAAACAGTTCTCAAACCGTAACACCTGAGTATGAACGCTTTCATGTCCAGGACACGACCAACAGTTTTCTTAGTATCATATGATTGACCTTCTCAACCTAATAGCGTCATGATTGTAATCTGTATTTATCTAGTTAAAAATTTGATGATGCACAATAAACCATTTTGGCTTGACTTCCTGGGAGTTAAGAGTTGGTGATGTGTACTTTACATTTATGTGTTTTTGTATCCTCTCTGCTACTGACAGCATTTCGAAATTTAGCTATTTTGTAGAATTTTGAATTTTCTTAATCAGATTTTGAACGATCACTGAAGAACGTGTATGTCAACATATGAATCATTTGTAGCTATTGCAGATTTACCGTTATTTACAAAAATACGACCTAACTGGAAACAGCAATGTGGTGTGCGGTTATGAAAATCTCTCGGCCTGTCAGTGATGTATGAATACGTTACTGCTGAGCTTGACGCATTGCTTCTCAAATTAATCCTTACTGGTCCCGTTTGCACAAGAGACTGATCTAATGCGAGTGCGTATTTTACAGATCGACGGGATTCGAACCAACGGCCATTCATTAAGAAGATTTCGTCAAAGACCCTGGATGACTGCAATTTTGTCAGAATCTGGAATAACTTTTTCAGCTGCTGCTTACAGCAATGCGACCAAATGTGCTGATGTTTTGCATTCAAATGATTCTAGTCTTGGTTGATTTGGTGTTCATAACGTTACCATCGTTAGTTTCCATATCAGTCAGATATGTAAAATTATGAATTAAAATTCAAGCTATTCATGAAGGTCTCTACCCAGCTGTTTCTAAATTATATCATTATATTATTAAACCTGAACCAGCAGTGTCGTGAGCGAGAAGTTTTAGCACTTGATGCAGGCGTCACGGGCACGATGGATTTGTACGAGTCGAATCTGGTTTCATGCTGAAAGTTGGTGTGAATTCTGATAACTGGGTTTGTTCATGAAGGCCAGTACTTAACGTACACACGTCTGTCGGTGACGATCACTATTATTTGAAAACTGATAAGCTCTATGTTGTAATCAGATTTGAACTATATAGAATAACGATGGAACGTATAAGAATCGTTAATCCAAATTAGGCACAATAACACAGAAAGTATATTGCCGAATCATGCGTATCGACCCGTTGTACAGGATATTAGAATTGTAAAATAATTTCATAACAGAAGGAGGAAAAGCATGTCAGTCATGTTCACCACGACCGCAGCACTTTGAGTGACCATGCGGATATTTATCATTCCGTGGTCACCTAGATTCCAAACGTTCAGATCTTCTGACTATCGGTTCTTCAAATGTTTCATCTACTTCACGAATAGCCTGTACTTCAGCAATGTCGTTTGCTTTCAGTGCACAACAGGATTTCTGCTAACAGACTTACCTCTAGAATTTAACTCAAACTGATCAACATGTCTTCGACGGCACGAAAGGTCTTCCAAGTTAAGAAGATTAACAATGCGATGTCCGTTAGAAGAAAGAACTATTCCATTAGCAGGAGGTGAACCGTTGCCTATGAAAAATGTAACATCAGCTGTTTTTGCACAGTCAAGACTTGTACGCAGAGAACAAGATTTGAAATAGATCGCGGGACTCTTTCCAGTTACCGAATGCGTTTCATTTCTGTACTGCATGAACAAATTAACCATTCCTCGATCAAGTTCTACAAATGAGTTTGCTGTCAGAGAAACAGTGACAGGCTTCAGCGTACGCAGAACATTTTCTGCAAGTCCATTGGACTGTGAATGTCGCGGGGCAGTAAACAAATGCCGACACCCAAATCCTTCAGTCCATTCTTCCAAAGACTTGGCATTGAAGTGAGTACCATTATCGGTGACCAAAGCAGCAGACACATTCTCAAGATAGAACAGTTTCCTCAACGCATGTTGTGTAAAGTCTGCGTTCGGTGATGTGAGGAAAACTTCAGGCCATTCAGAGTAAGCATCACTAATCACAGAGTCATAGTATTTCTCCAGAAAAGAGCCACAGTAGTTTGTATGAACTCTCTGAAATGTTTCAAACGAAACAGGCCATTGGAGCCATCGTGATTGTTTCTTATGGATATTGTATATACATTTGATACAATTGTTGGCAGTGTTTAATATACGATTTTAATTCCGGTCACCAGCAACATGAGTATGCAAGCGACGTCATCTTATCAGCTTTCAAATTTCCAGAATGCAAGTGCACAAGTGTATCAGATCTTAGAGTCCGTGGAATGACAACACGAACATCAAAACACAGTAATCCATCCGGAGTAATAGGCAAACTTTCACGGCGACCGCAAAATGCGGGAAATCCACGCCGCTCCTGTTGTGTTTAGCCAGGTCTCAAGACAGAGATTATAGGACCAAAGAATTTACGAGTATCGCACACCGCTGCATCTCTTTTGACTGTTAGCGGTTGAACTAGTAAACAGTCAGCGTTGTCAGAGTTTGAGTCCGGTGGCGGAATTCCGGATAAGTAATCAATATGGGGATAAGGTTTTGCACTACGATGAATAACTGTGTAATTGTAGTAATTCACAGCAATGTTTTAGCGTAGTAGCATAGCAGCAGATGATTTTAGTAGCGATTTGCTAGAATGATACAGAAATTTTAAAGCTCCACGACCCGTTGCAAGAGTGAATGACAATTCAAAAATGTATGTATGATACTTTTTAACAGCTCAATATACTCCAAGGGCTTCATATTGGATCTGAGAATATCCATGTTTGGCTTTAAACAGGCTACGTCAAATGCATACAACAAATCTACCACACTGTTCAAGAACCGCACCTATTCCGGTTGGAGAAGCATCGGTGATCACAGTTGAACGAACTTTAGCAGAAAAAAGGTTTCGAAACAACAGTAGTTCGAAGATGGTGAAGCGCTTTTTTGTGGTAGGTGGACCAAGAAAAATTGCTGATGGATAACACGTCGAATAAAGTGGCACATTGAGCGAAATTCGGAATAAAACAAGAGTAGTATTGGAATGCACCCAGGACAGAACGGAGTTTATGAAGGTTAGTGGGTGAAGGTGCATTCACTAATGGGGCTAAGCGTTGTAAATCTGGTTTGAAAAACAATTGCTATCATTAATGTAATCAAGGTATGAGAAAGAATAAACTGCAAAATTACACTTCTTTGGGTTAATGGCTAAAATGAAGTCAAAAAATCGTTTCATCACGGAAAGAAGGCGATAATTATGGGTGAGTTTATCGGGAGCATGAACAATAACATCATCTTGATAGGTTTCGATATCATCTAAGTCTTTAGTAATTGTATTCATGACACCCTGAAATACAGCTGGAGAAAGGTTTAAACAAAATGGTAGAAAATTATGTCGATACAGTCCGAATGTCGTAGTAATTACAGTCAAATTACTCGATACTTCTTCAGGTGGTATTTGCAAATAAGCATCCTTTAAATTAATTTTTGAAAAGGTCTTGGAACCTGACAAACGATACAGTATGTCCTCGGGTTCTTCTGTCGTGCGGGTACGTTGTAGTGGGCGTGTATTCTCTGTTAACCTGTAGTGACCACACATTTTCTGTGTAATCGCATCAGCCGTTAATGGTGTCACTATTGGAGTAAGTCAGTTTGATGAGTCAGCAGGCTTTACTACTAATTCATCGCACATGGACTGCAGTTCTTCGTGCACAGATTCTCGTAAACCAATTGGAATGATTAGTCTCTCAAGAAAGACTGGGTCCCCGAGGCTTCAAGCCTCACCTTCGGTATTTGCATTCCACCTGAAGCCATAGGACATTTCAGTTTAAGTTGTCTAATGTCAGTGTCGTTCACTGACAGCAGTAAATAAATGCCAGAAGTTAGTAGTCGTTAAACATTAGGTCCAAGAATAGAAGGACCTGGGTTTGAAACTAAAAATGAATAACCAATATGACCAGCATCGTGCAACTTACTCAATTAGCAAAACGTCGTGGGGTCTGTGTGGACCCCACGCAGGCAACAGCGAGCAACGAAAACAATTTGCGAGCGAAGCTATTTTAGCTTTTCTAATACGGGCAACAACGCCGAAGGAGGCTTTATAATAAATTATTATGAGTTTGGTAAGTTTAACAATGAAAAGTGTATTGTTGGGCTACTGATTATGAATAAAAAATTGGTAGTGAAGCCTGCTTAAAAAGAATGCTGTATGACTGTAATGTTTCAGTTTTTTATTTACGAAGCTACGGAATTTCCAACATATCCAGGAAATGTTTATTATTATGACTCATCTTTGAATTTTGTACAAGTTCAGGAGGGCATATTCGGGTTACTTGATATGGACGGGCAGATATCTCTAGTATTGTTGAAATGCGTATAAAGAATACTGAATGATTGTTACATTTTACTCTTGCTTTTCCAGAAGTATTTACGAAAATATTTCATTTCAGACTTGTCGTTGTAACGGTATCTTGTATCTAATTTACAAGTTACTTACTGATTAGCCAAACAATGAGTGCAAACGTGACGGAAATGTTTCAAGTACCACGACAACACGGAATATCCGATTACGGTTGTACATTTTTCCATGTAAATATATTTCTACAATAACCGCCATATTTTTCGTTGTTGCGTGGAGCGCCTTTCCGTTATTTTGCGTCAAGTCGGAGGACCATTGTGTTAACGACAACGTAAGGAGTAGTTTCCTCTAAGTATAATCGGCGAATTACGTGTGGAACTGAAAAACCCCGTCTGAATCGTGCTACGCGAAAATTTTTCCTGAACGCCTTGTGAATGACGTAAAAATGTTCAGTTAGGACGCTCGTAGGACACTCGTGGGATGCTCAAAGGACACTAACAGGATACTCATGGGACGCTCATAGGACGGTCGTGCTGGCGAAATATCCCACGCCAAAGAAAATACTCCTCCAACACTTCAAACCGATGAATTTTGTAGCAGTTGAAAGAGCCAAATTCATCGTGCCAATTCCATCATATTCTCAATCGATTCGTGATTTCGTCCTGCAACTACAAACAGAAGCAGAGTTAAAAGATCAGCTGCGCGATCGATCGATTGCTGGTATCAGCTCGCCAGAGTTACAACATAAACTTTTCTTGCATCATGGTCAAATGTTCTAAATCATTCGTAAAGTGTGTGAAAAGTATGAGGATATAAAACAATTTACGAAGACTACTGAGGTTGTTCTGTTCAATTATTCTAAAGATAACAACCCGGCGTCCATTTTGGGGAATGCACAACATGGTTGTTCATATAAGAAAAACTGATTAGTTTCTCCGGAACAGCCAAACTTTTGACAAGGCATTTGGATAGAATAGTCAGAAGACAAAAGTTACGATATGAATTCATTCCGCACACTGTCATCAATCGTAAGCGTGTGACCAGCATGAAAAGACTTAAATGAAACGATTAAAAATACAAATCGGGATGGATCCTAATTGATAAGGGTCTGAGCTTCCTTGCCAATGAGGTGCAGAAAGAAAACAATCTTCTTCTTATCGCCCAAATCAAATTTTTTGAAGCACCAAATGCCAAACCTCTTTGGATGATCGTCCACATCTCGAGTAATCGAATTAGTGAGAAATTTACCCATTTTAGTAACTATTTTGAATAGTGCGAATGCGCGACTCGAAATGCTGTAATCAGAATTGAACTAAATAGAATAATGGTCGAAAGTATAGGAATCGTGAAACACTATCAGGCAAAATAACACATAACGTATGTTATCAAACCATACGTATGAATCGATTGCATAGGATATTAGAATAGTGGAACAACTGTGTAACAGAAGGAGGCAGAGTATGTCAGTCATGTTCATTGCAATTTTTCAGGATCAAACCAACTGTCGGAAATCACCTGATGCCCTTAGGGATTTGTCGCTAAGTGTTTTGGAGATTACCTTCTCACTAGTCTCTCAAACGCTTTCTTAAACGTAGTACCGGTTTTTATTGGTGATGTTAAGCTTCGGAGAATATTACTAGAGAGAACAATATTATGATAATAATACTGTTCAAAAGAAATTTACTATGAGTGTGGTCTATATTTGGTCCTAACCTGACATCCAAAAAGTCGATAATTCGCCCGCTCTCATAATCACAGATACGTTTAGGAGTTCACTTCTGTTCTGATGCCAACACAATCGTTACACGTGGGAACATACTTGTCACAGTATTCAAATGAAAAGTCAATTGCATATATATATATATATATATATATATATATAAGCGAAATCGTTTTAAGGCTTACTACTATGGTAGTAAGCTTTAAGACGATTTTGATTCATTATTGTTTATAGTTCTGTTTCGATTAATTTGGTTCTTTCTGCATGTTGTGTGGATCAATGTTATGTAAACTCTATTATTTGCATGCCAATACCGTTCTCACTATAAATCCCAACGGTCATGATATCTTTCTCGTTTTTATCTTTATACTCACGATGTTTGTACTTTTTGCTAGTTCCCCATCGAGAGTCGGCTTCAAACTTTGCAGTGGTATTTTCCCCACCGGTAGTTAACAAGTAAATACCTGTGAAGAACCAATGACTGATTGAACTATGCTGCGCTGAAGGCTTCATACCTTCATTGAACACATCGGTATACAGCTTAAATCGACAGTATCGTGCAGGGTTTCAAAAAAGTTCATTCATAACCCGTTGAAAACTATAAACGAACTGTGGTTTGGAATATTCCAATATACCGTACACAGTTTAACTCTGACTACCGAATCAAGTACGACATTGTAGATGCTCCAGTAACACGCCCGCATTGGGTCAGCTTGGGCCGTTACGGGTCAAATTAGGATTCATGTGCGTGTACGTCTTTTTTTGCGAAACTAAATACTACAAATTATGGCTATGCGCTCTGGATATCCCCCTCTATTTTGTGACACTTCAACTTCCAGCTTGGAGACAAGAGAAGTGTTGAACTCAATTTTTAAATTAACAACCAGAAGTGGTTTAATCATTTTCTTTAAGGAATAATTCCATGACTAAGCACAATATGCAATCTCTTTGGCTATAATATGCTTTATTCAGCATTAAGGTGATCTAACTGGCACGCAGTGATCCTAATTTCAGTTGGAGTTGAATGTCATTTGGATCAAGATTCAGCAGGTTAACAAAATGTATTACCTACTTAGGAAAAATGAGTGTTTTTTAATAAAATGTGAATCTAATATCATTTTGGGATTACGGACATGGTTACTATGATAACGTGTCAAGTATTCCAATGACGGCAGGCCATGGTAACTTCAAAGCCTGAACAAAAGACTTTTGCACACACAGATTAGGGTTTCGCAGCAAGATTCCGATCGCCTCCGCAGCAGCCAAAATACGACATTTCACACCTCTGATGGGAGCACGTTTGACAAGGTAGATCGCCTTGAAAGAGATATCCACATTGACCCTGTTACCCGTATCATCCAGGTGGGTCAAAATGGCGCTGAAAATCCTTCGTTGTTGTTCGATCGTCAGCCAGGCTGGATGGAGTTTGTGTATTCTCTACGACAATCAACTAGTTCTGCAACCAGATTAACTCACCTCAACGGAACAAGCGAGTGAGTACACAAGAAACAAGGTAGCAGAATTAAACACGGCTCCTTCGAAGTGGTGGCCTACAGCTTAGAAAATAACGTCAGTATAAATTGTGCAAAAGGAAATGTGTTCATTAGGGTCGCGTCGAAATTTCTGGCCAGAGAGACGATTGTTAAATTGCAATTGGAAAACGAATAAATGGTTAAAAAATGCCGTATCCAACCGGTAAAATGTCAGATTAAGAGAATGCGGGGAACCTTCAAAACAAGAGAAAGAGGCGAAAGAATACAGAGCACTTAACAGAAAGTGCAAAAGTTCAAGCGGAACACCAACCAAAATTGATCGCAGCTGTCGCATCGCCATAAACTTTGCAGTCGGCCCCTTTCCAAAAGAAGCACTAGACTCGAGTTTCACTCTGATTAGAGCTCGTCAGTAGTGC